>WBNO01019215.1:0-15950 GCA_013400575.1 Peucedramus taeniatus | reverse complement strand
AAATACAAATGTAATAGCACTAAGAGACAAGCAAAAACAAAAAAACAACAAAACCTCAGAAAATGCCCTGACAGAGTCAGGGATGTGACCTGACACCCTGGGAATCAGGGTGTTGAAAGCAGTCCAGATGAAATCCTCCTTGAGTAGTAGAATGCAGTCTGTGAAATGGAAATAGTCCTGTATGAAAGTCCGATGGTGATGAGATGAGTCCCGTCTTCCGCTGGAGAAAAATCCAGTGTCAGGAAAAACAAGCAGGGCTTCTGGTGCTCCCACGTCCTTTTGGAGTGGTGTCCTCGGACCGAACTGTCCTGTTCCCTGCTGTTCCCCAGGAGCAACCTGCTGCCCCCTTTTGTTTCAGTCAAGCACCCATAAGTACCCAGCAATTAGCTACCTAGCAAAACCACCAGGAAAAAATTCCACAAACACAAAAGAAACAGATCCAACCCCCAACACTGACACAGACACAGGACCAGATTCTGGAAAGAAAAAGAAATTTTGCTGGTTTGTGCTGGTCTCACTTGTTTCTTCTTAAAAGGAAAACACAGAAAATGTCATTAAGTGTGGCCTGCTAGGAAAGCAGATGCCTCCAGGTAGCTGCCAGACAAATCCTCAGACATGCACTGTCATTAGAAGAATCATCAAGATCTCCCTCAGCCCCAGCTCATGTTCCTTGAAGACAAACAACCACTGTATGAGTTGAGGTCTCTTCCTAGAGAGTATTATCAGACTCTAGGACATCATCTTGGTCTGCTCAGCTTTTAAAACTACCACAAAAATGCTTCTGTCACTGCAGAACACATAGAATAACTAAGGTGGCATTAGGGAATGGAACTGGGAGGGTGACTGAGGGCAGCCTGACTACGGCCAGCTCACCCTGCAAATATATAATTTCTTTTCTGAAAGGAGTGCCTTACCAGAATTCTTCCTCAAAATACTTCAGTCCCTTTGCAATTTTTTCCTGGGTCTTGAAGAGCATGATGGAGTGACCTGGCTTTGAGAAGAAACTGAGACCATTTCTGCCTTCAGAGAAGACTTTGTAGAGCAACTTTCCTCTAGTGAGATGGCACATCTCAAAAAATTCTACTAGGTTGTTCCCTTGTGGCTGCACAAATGTCACATTAATTCAGAGAAGGGGATTTAAAAACCAGACCGCATTTCAGCGGTCACTCCTTTGCATAAGCAACTGCCACATATATTAGCTGTCTGAATGGCTCTGAAATCTCAGCTTTACACACCTGCCATGACCTTGATTTAGTATGTAACCAAACTCCAGATGTGCCTTTCCAAACCACCACGTCATTCCACGGAGCGATGGGGGATTTCTGCCCAGGTGGCTGCAGAAAACCCAGCACTGCTATGGGCAGCTCTTCTGCTACCGCTGCAGGGAGGAATCAGATTGGGATAACCAGTGCTCCCCACCGCCCACTCCATGCCATAACAAATATAGATACATAGTCCTCTGCTCTGACACTTGGTTTGTTAGCCATTGCCTTGGCAAAGTTTGTTAGCTTCCCTGGCCTCAGGGGGATGTCTTGAAATCTCACACTGTCTCCAGAGGTTTGAGTCCTGGATTTTATGCCAAGACCATAATGTTCTGACAAGGAAGTGAAAAGGATGAATAGTGCAGTTTTGAGGCTGGTAACTTCTTTACAGGCAGGAAGAATTACTGAGAAATGCACAGGTTTGTCAGAGACAGAAAGAACTTCCTGACTTTGTTAGTGCTGATGTGAATTACAGACATTTTACTGGATGATGGGTAATTATAGCCCATCTTGGGACACAAAAGAGAGCTCTGAGAGTATGACTTCTGTTTCAGTGTATTAAACAAATCCTTTCTCCGATAATGGTATTTGAGCTGCTCAGAAATTAAATACCAGAAAGAAACATCAATTTGGGTCATTTTGCCTGACTGGAAATGATTTTGTTAAAAGAAACATAAATAGAAGTAAATTCAAGTATTAAAAATCTTTGCCAAATGAAGATTTGGAGTATTAAGTTTCCAAATGGAAGATTTTCACTTTTTATTTGTATTTGGCCAGAAGTATTTTTTGCCAAATCTGGTGCATATTATCAGAGAAATGTTTTTGGTTTAGATCTGCTTCAACCAGCAAATTTCAGATTTAGAATATGACTTGACCAATGAGCAGAAAGGTGATGCTTCTTGGATGTGAGCAGCTCGACACACTGTGAGCATCACTGCAGCTCCAGGGCCAGGTAGCTTGGATACCCTGACTGTTTTTCATGTGAAATGTGCACCACAGGAATTCTTTTTGTCCAGGCAAGAATCAGTTCAATCATCTCTTTATCAAAAAAATCCAAATCAAACTTTCTTCTTCAAGGATTGTGGACTTTCAGTAGCTTTTGGTTTTACAGGCTGCTGATTTTAAGTTAATGCATTTATTAACTGTCCAGTTCCATCAAAATCTGACAACTAGAAATAACAGGAATCTGCTTCAAGTATTTTTCTAGTTTTCTAGGAGGATCCTGCAGGACCTAAGCACCCACTAATGATGCAGGAAAGAGGAAGAGATGTTTGCAAGAGTTGTAGGTCAGTGGGGTTTTAGCCAACATGTAAGCAGTGGGATGTGTCCTCTGCATGGAACCAAGGAGGTCTCAGTTTAGAATCACAGAATGGTGATCATCTCTCTCCAATTTAGATAAAAAGGTGTCATGGGAGACTATGCCAAAGGCCTTAGAGAAGTCCAGAGGGCTGACATCCTTTGTCCACTGATGGAGTTACTCCCTCAGAGTAGGCCAGTGGGTTGGTCAGGCAGGACTTGCCCTTGCTGAAGCCATGCTAGCTGTCCCAAATCACCTCCCTGCCCTCCATGTGCCTCAGCAAAACTTCCAGGAGAGTCTGTTCTGTGATCTTCCCAGATACAGAGGTGAGGCTGATAGGGCAGTGGTTTGATCTCACTGCTTCCATTAGGTCGGGTTCCATACTTAAAAATCACACACTGTAACAAAAGATGTTTCACAACACACATCCACCCATAAGAAAGAAACTTGTGTCTGGAAAGACTTTTATTTTTGATGCTGATGTTTTAAAGTTCTTCTGAAGACTTTATTGTGCAGGTCTGTTTGGGGAGTTCACCTGCAGAGGAAGAACACTGCTGGTCCTTCAAGCTGCTCCCTTCACCCAGCTGACCCAGCTGAAGAACCATACATATTATATAGCATGTAGTGCTATAATACCTGTTCCCTGGAGCTGACCATTATATCCACTCCTTTTATACCTCTTACCGATCAATACTTTATAGATAAAATGCAAACACTTTGGGGCAGTGTTTGCAATTACGAAATCTTGCCAGGTTGCATTTACTTACTGAAGGAGTCAGATTAGAACCATCTGCATTTGCTATACATTGCTGAAGTATCTGTTTTTCAGCTGTTGGTACATTTTGATCTTAATAAGAGAATTTCTAAGTTTAGCAGTGGTTTGAGGAACGCAACTCAAGCAGGATGAGTAGTTTGCTAAACACAGAATCACAGGATCATTTTGGTTGGAAAAGACCTCCATCATCATCAAGTGTAACCTGTGACCTATCCCCACCTTGTCAACGAGACCAGAGCCCTGAGTGCCACATCCAGTCATTCCTTGGACACTTCCAGGGATGGGGAGTCCACCACCTCTCTGGCCAGCCCCTTCCAATGCCCAATCACCCTTTCAGTGAAGAAATTCTTTCTGATGGCCAGCCTAATGTTCATATAGAAACCCTTACAACCAGCCTAGGATCTCTTGATGTCAGAGCTCCTATCTCTGCATTTAATTGATTTTTGGTGGTCTTTGAGAATAAATGCTCACAAACAGTGCCTGCTGCTGACTTACCCGACTGAGGTGTAAAACATCCAGGTTCACATGCTACAAGATTTGAAAGACCTTGAGCTCAGAGCTAATATAACCTTCTGGCTTTACACCTCTGAATCTCTCTGCAGTCTTCATGGCAGAACAACTATTTTGGGTGAAGCCTTAGATTTTTCCTTTCCCTTACCAGAACCTGTGAGAAAGGGATCTTGTGCTGACATTCCATCTGCAGCCCTGAATGCTGTCTATCAATAAAGAAAAACATCACAGCAGAACATTTACTAGCTGACATTTCTGACTCAACTGGTTCCAAGTAAAATAAATCAGATTAATTTAAACTAGCACTAAGGACAGTTTTCAGAGGATATATAGCAATTGTAACCACTTATTTTCCTCGTGTCCAGGAAGATCTTAAGACATTTTTTCAAACAGGGATTTGTAATCCTAGAAACAAGGATTTGTCTTGAAATTATTACCTAAAATCTTGATATAGGTCTTGTAAATGTCTCTTGCTGACCCCACTTCCTCCTTCAGACAGGAGGTTCGGGAACAGTTGTTAATCCACTCCTGAAAGCACAGCCTTTACACAAACCCAACCTGTTCTGTTGTGTTTTGCACAGTGTTTTAACCACTTAATTCATGCTGTGTCCCTGCAGGCCTACCATCCCACTCTGACTTAAGAAAATGAGATGGAGCTGTGGAGAAAGGGCCAGATCCACATCATCCCGTAGGTCAGCAGAGTCCAAAAGCACTGCTCAGCTGATGTCCAACTCAGCACATAACACACCTCCCTAAACTGAACATAACCAAGATCCATTTAATGAAAAGATCTGTTTCTCAGACTTGCAACAAGCATGGAATAGTTCATATCCACCCAAATACATTACTCATGAAATCCTGGCTTTATATTTTGCATTACAGTTCACCACTTACACCCCAGGAATCCTCAAACACAGGTAGAAGGTATTTAAGCAGTTTCCAGGATGAATGTAGAGTGAAATGTGGCAAACATTTTCAATCTATCAACTTTTTCACAATCTACTGCTTTTCTTAAAATTGTGAAAAAATGTAAAGCTGCAGCTGATCAGAAACCTCCATTTCCATTTTGCAAAACAGTTTGAGGTTTTGCAAGTTGTTTTCACTTGGATGCAAAAATGAAATCAGGAGGTTCAGGAAGTTTTGCCTGACAGGCAGCTGAGCCTCTCTCTCAAGCCTGTTTTAGAGCAGAACCCCCACCCCTCTTTTGCCTGTTTGTCATGCAGGCAGCGTCCTGACCCAGGGGTTTAGTCTCTATTACACTGCAACAACAGTTTCATTTTCCTCCAGAAGCAAAGCAATTTCAAAGCCTTGAAATGTTTCTAATTATGCCTGTTGTTTATGAGTGTTACATGATCACTACAATATATATAAAGAATACTTGCAGTTTCCAGGAGTTTTTGAACTTCAGCCAGAATTTTATCCATAAGCTGACACTACAAACCGTTTTCTTATCCAGATACACAGTTTTGTTGAAATATCACCTGGACTTGAGTTTCATCCTCCTGAAGCTCTGAACTAAAATATTTTTGCATAATACTTCGGTTGTGATTGAGAAAAACCCCAAAAAACCTACCCTCTGGTCAAAATATTTCAGCTAAATCTAATTTATTATCCACTGAAAATGCCCATGGAGTGAACTCATCCTGCTTATTTGCCAAACTACTGACCCAATCACTTTTTACATTGTTGGATCAATTTTAGTTTAAATTGCTTTTGTCTGCATAAATTACACCCTGTTGTGAACATGAGGGCTTCTGCCTCTATCTACATTGTAGCTTGCAGCGTTCAAAAAGTCGATCCTGTAGTTTCAAAAATCTCTGGGGAAATAAGATATTTTTAGAGATGCAATTTAAGGTCCCAAACATTTCAACATTATTGTATCTACTGCACTGGGTGTTATTAGTCTCACTGAAATAAGTAGAAATTTTAATGAGCAAAGTTGGCAAGATATGATTAATGTCTGCAGGATCAAGGCACAGATGCATCTTGTCTTTGGGTGCAAAAGAAATTAGATGCTGCATTTGTGGTCAGCAAAACTCAAAACATGGCTGCAAATGGAAATCAGGGAAGTTCATACAAGGGATCAAGCTATGGCCCTTTTGGCAGCTTGTCAAGGAAGAAGAAGCTCTGAGCTTTGAATCATTTCAGAATTTCAGTGAAAATCTGTGATAATTAACTGTTTCCACATCTGCCACCCCAAGTCCAAAATTATGTTAAGATGCATCTCTGCTTGACTTAAATTTCAAGGAATAAATTACACATAGCAAGGGTGACATGTGAGATAGACATGGTATTGGCTATCATAAGCTCATCAACAAATTCGTCAAAGCCCAGATAGATCACTGTGCACTCTCAGCTAATCACCTCCCCACCCAGACCACTGATGAAGGACCCACAAACCCAACTTCACACCCAGTCTCCCCAAATCTTCTCTGATCCTGGGTTTCCCTGTAAAAAGCATTTGACATCAGAAATGAGACACTCTTTCAAGAGTCCTTCCTTTTCATACTATGAATATTAATTTGAGACCCATCACTCATTAAAAAGGACAGTGTCATATCTTCCATCCTCGCTTGGGAGTCATTATACAGAGACCTAAATCAAAACCTCGTGAACATGGGCATAGGAGGATCCTGCAGGACCAAAAGATAGACATGGCCAAAACCCCCAGGTCCCAACCACTCCTGAACACCCTGGAGTATGTTAAAGCTGGCTCCACAGCTGGGATGTGCAGCTGCTGTTTAGGTACTTTGCAGAAATGAGCTGGCAGTCTTGTAAGGAACAGTCTTAATGCAGAGATCTGACTGTATATTTTCTTGCTCCAGTGGGAAATGCAGCAGAGAGAGTTTCTCATCCTCACTCGTGCTCCTGGTTTCAAGTAAAACTGGGGGGAAGATGTTTGTTGAATCAGCTGATCCAACAAACTACACTTTCACACTAATTAGATTTTCATTATCAGGTTGTCAAGAAATGGGGCACATTGCACAATTTATTCCCTGTCTGTGGGACAGCTTTTGCTGGATAAATGACAGCAAAGCTGTTGTGAAGGAAGCCATCCTACCTTCTGCTGGAGAAGTTACTCCTCTTCATGAGCTTTTCCTGGATGTTATGAAAAACTGAGAGTGTTTTCATTCCTCAGGGATTTCAAAATTCAGCCTGTATTTATGAAGTATGGAAGGATGATATTTCCCTGTAAGTGGCAATTGAACATTAAGGCTGACATTAATCCTGATACTTTAGGGCTATTCAGTAGGGCTCCTTAAACGAGATTATTCATGGATTTGTTCAGGAATTGAGACAACAACAAGACAAAGGCTTAGAAATTTTCCCGAAAAACATATTTACTGCTTCATCTTCTTATTTGCATCCCCTAAAAGTCAGGCAATCCCCAGATCCCCATTTATTTAACTCATGTGCTATTTAATCTTATGCTGGGCGAAATTCACTCCACACAGACTCGGATGAAATATCTCTGGAGGTAATGCTGCTTTTTCCTGATGGATTTGCCCTCGGGTTTTTTTGCCTTATGGCAAAAAGCATGTCCTCTCCTGGAGGAGCTGCTCTCCCATGGGTGCATCCTGAAGCAAGGCTGGAAGGAACCATGGTCTGCCCAGAGGTGTGAGCAGCTTTGGGATCTGGTCAGAGCCCCAGACTATGGCTGAATCAAAGCCTCCTCCATCCATCAAGGCCTCACTGCTCTCTGGGCCAAATTTTGCATCTTGAAGCACGGGCTGTGGGGAGCAGGTTCTTGGGAAGGCTTAGTTGAAAAGATAATACTGCACCTAAAATAATACTGCATCACTTTCAGGTACATCCAGTGAAAGAGCTGCTGGTTTAATGTCTTTGTTTCCCAAACTGCAGGGTAATGCCTGAAGCTGTCAGCCATCCTAGCTGCATGTCAGTGCTCTTAGTTCTACCTCAGACAAGGGTTTCCAGCTGGTAGGGACTATTTCTAATGAGGTCTGTCCTACTCAGAGCTGGGTCTAAATACAATTAAACCTCAAGCACAACAGTATGAGGATGAGCCTTTTTTTTCGTGACTACATTAAACACTAAACTGAGTGTGGAAAGGCAAAACAGGCATTGATACTGGACACAGCCTCTGGAGGAGGTACTCAGCTGACAGACCACTGCCTGCAGACACTGCAGCCTGAGGTAATTGCCAGTTGTACAGGCAGGTGACTGTTGCTGATGATGCTGGGGCTGATGCTGCCAGCTGGGAGCACTGAGGAGAGGTATTTTGAAATTCTAGGTCAGGCTCAAGCCAAAGTGTTAGTTTTAAGGAGGGCCCCAAGCTCTTCAAGCATGTCTCTTGCTGCTGCTGCCACTACCTATACCCAAAGGGTTACGCTACCTTCAGTGTATTTTTAACTTGAGAGGAGAAAAATGTTCTTTGTCTGCAATCTCCCCACATTCATTCTTTGTACTACATGTCCAGGGCCATTGCCGGTTCCAATTTCTGCACAGGTCCTGGGGAATTCAACCCCTTTGTCCAACCATGGTGTTGGAAGCCATGTGATGCTGAGCCATGTCAAGTAACCCGTCCTGAAATTATGGGAAGGCAGTTTGGAACAGGCTGCAATTGAGGGCAGTGGTGCCTGCCCTGACTCCTGCTCCCACAGGCACGGCCCCGGCTCTGCCAGCAGCGCCCACGCACCATGTGACAACACATCTCAGTGTTATTTTTATGAGATCATAAAATAGTTGCATTCGGTGTGTTATGATATTTTGCAACTACATTTTTATGAACTTAAAATAGCAGCTCACAGTTACTACTTGGGATAAATTGCTGTCATATTTGCTGATCACTTTATTATGCACCGCCAAAACTGCTGCTGATAAATACCAGTAAATTATATTTTACTCTCCTCTAAGGTTAGTTAGGAGGCCTAAGTCCATAATTTCATCTAGTCTTTGCAAAGCATATCCACTGAGCTGGAAAATGGAAGCTTATTTGATGCAAGGGTGGGGAGAGAAGAGATGTTCAGCAATCGATGTCAGCATTTAAATTGGTTTTATTAAAGCAACATAATTATGCTAATCCCCAGTGTTCCAGTATCAAAACTATCTCAAAATATGAAACCTGCCTTAAAAATCACAATATTTTTACCTAAAATGAATTTGAGATTTCTTACTCAAATCCACCCAAAAAAAATACAGCTTTTTTCTTAGTCAAGATTTCAGCCATTGATAACAACTACTGCTGCAGTAATAACAATATGGTGTGAAAGCTTTGCATGTTCCCCTGAATAGTAGATGATATTTGACTAAATAGCTGAAAAAATTTATGGACTGAATGTATGTATATACACTCTGACAGTATTTAATTTCTTTTCTAGTGAAACATTGCTTTAGAAAACAGCATTAATGACTTGCTAGAATGACTTCAGGCCAAGTCCTCTAAATGGACATTTCCAACTCATGCATTTCCATAGCATCTTCCATCTCACTGTCACAGCAGGGGCCTTGCAGTCCTGCTCTGTCTCATTAGCTTGGGCTGTTTCTTGTGTTTTCCTTCATGTTTGCTGTTCTTTCCATGCTTCTGCACTGACAGAAACTTCCCTTTGCACTGACACAGGTGCAGTGGGTATCCCGAGGAACTAGTTTATTTTGGGAAGAATGTCTGTTGTTCTGGCTCATGTCCATTGGAGGAGAGCTCTGGAGGCTGCCTGGCCACCTCCAGGCACTCTTCCTGCTAGAGGGATTTTTTGCCAGGAAATAGTGTTATTAACTGGAGGCAGCAACTGGAGAATACAACAGGGCCTTCCATCTCAGGTGGGACCTGAAGACACTAGCTCTGCAAAAATGACTGCACCAAAGCCCAAAGGATGTTCACCATAGCAGCACCTTCAGGTAGAGGCAACGTTGATCTCACCTACAAACTATAGTTCCTAGACAGCCCCCCACTGTGCACCCCTTCTGCAGAGCAGCGCATTTCATCCCCCAGCAGGACTTCAAAAGTAGGCATGGAGAAAGAAGAGGTCACTTTAGTCACCTTAGGCAGAGGGACTAAGGACCTGTTGGCAGGGTGTGGATTGAAGCTGCCCCTTCACAGAGGATCTCCCCAGAGCTGCTGTCTGCAGTGGACCTAGTGGAGCTTCCCCATCTGTTTGCTATCATTTTCTTTTAAAGAATTCAGAGGTCTGACAAGCCTTGTGCATCACATCCTCCTTGTTCACACTCTGTGTCACGTGTTGTGCATCACACACAGCTGTATGGACACGCTGCTGCTTCAAATGCCTGCCCCTCTTGCACTGCATCACACCCCAAAATTTCAACCCTTGGAGTAAAACCCTGGCTTGCCTGAAGGAATGCTCTTGTCCCAGCACCAGTGCGGGGAAAGAAAAAGGAGTTCACCCAGAATAATCTACCTCACAGGAACATCAGACCTCTCGTTTCTCACCTTTACTTTCTCTCCTTTCTCTCCTTTCTCTCCTTTCTCTCCTTTCTCTCCTTTCTCTCCTTTCTCTCCTTTCTCCTTTCTCTCAGGCTGCTTTTCCTTACAGAAAAGCAGCCTCCAGTGAGTACCCATGGTTTTAGGGAGCAGACTGCCTTCTCAAGGACCTAAAAAGACATTTCCTTTCCAAAAATCCCAATAGCTCCAGTTCTCCACTGGCTCATTGTGAATTTCAGCAGACACCTGTTTTGCCTTCTCAGAGGAAACCATGCACAGAGGACCAGCCCAATGATCCCACAACTTACTGTATAGACCTTTCCCCTGGAGCTATTTCTATGCTTGCAAAGGACATTTCAGCTTGCCCCAAGCAGAATGCAAAGGTGGCTTTCTATAAGACACTGAGGAACAGCCAGGATTCTTCTGCCTTGGTTTTCTCCTGCCTTCGCATCCTCCACAATGAGGGGTGTTCAGAGCCATCCCTGGGGAGATGGGTGTCTTTGAAGGGGAGTGACAAGCAAGTCCCCACTTAGCATGTGGCCATGACTGGCATTTCCAAAGGTGGAGGAGTGTGCTGTGACTGCTCCCAGTGACATCTGGCAGAGCTGGTGACAAGCTGCTTGTCATGTCACTTGGGGATGAGAGGCTGAGATGTCAAAAGGGACCCTCTGAACACCAACGCCACAGCACAAAAGCAGCAGTTCAAAGTCCCTCAACTTCCCTCCTAGGGAGACAGACTGGCTGGTTATGACACTAATTTATGGTTAGATATATTTCTCTTTCTTTTGAAATTATCGTCAAAGGGATTTATGTTTGTATGCCTTTGGCTGGATTGATATAGGCATTAAATCTTACCTGGGCAGTAATGAGGGATTAAAAAAAAAAAAAAAAAAAGAAAGCAGCAGCTTGTAACATAAAGTGTGGATTTTATGACTTATTTACTCTCCTGGCAACAGGCCAGATTAATTCAGGGTGTAATTTCCTGTGCTTCTGAATTTCGTCAAGCAGAGGTTGACTGCACAAAACACCTGACAGGTATCAGTGAAAGGGTGATCCTTGGTCAGCCCTAACCTTCAGCACCTTGCAAGGCCCTTCCCAGCACACTCCTCTACCTCAGCCCCATCTGCAGAGGGATTTTTTGTTGTTTTTGATGTTTTGGTCAGAATTATGGCATTGCAGAAACTTTCATGTGCCTGTATTTACCTACTGGAGCAGGATGAAAGACCAGTAGGGAATTACAGTGGTGATCTTCAAGTGTCCCCCTGAAATGGGACTTGTCATGGGGATTGGTAATCTCAATCCACTTTTCTTCTGAACCACTACTTACATTGGACTTCTGGCAGCATCTATGGGGATCTCAGAGGAAAGTCAAGTAGCATCTAAACTGCTGGTCTTAAATATATTGCCAAAGTTAGACATGCAACAGTTAGGCAAAAGATGCATTGCTGGGGTGAAAAACTCCTACTGCATTTGACAAGCAGCTGGCCCACCCCAAGCTTTGGTGATTCCTCTGCTGCCAGCCCAAAGGAAACAAATGGTTGTTTAACTAGGCTGTCTCTGTCTGTAATTTCTAAAGAGTTAATGGAGCTTCTTGGTTAAAAATTCAGTGTGATGTTACTGTTTATTCATACTATGGGTTTGTGTTTACACATAGTAAGGACCCTAGTAATATGTTTCCAGCTGCCCACCACCCTCCATAGCCAGTTATTAAAAAATCAGCTTTGTATGCACTTGGCATTTCTTTTGCACAGATCATCAATCTTTCCCTCACGCTCTTGTTAAGAGGTCACCAAGCACTGTCACCTTCTTGTCCATTCCTATGTGAATGACTCGCCCACCATCAGCAGATGGTTATATCCTGAGGCTGTGGCCAGGTGATAAAGAGGGTGACAGCACAGAAGGTGGTAGACTCAAAAGAATTCTTTGTGTATGTATATTTCTTCAGCATTGCCTAAAAAGACGTTTTCTCCCCCATACTTATCATTGATCCCCAGTTTGGTGATGAGTTTCAACAGCTGAGCTGCTGCCTTCTAAACTTTGCTGTAAATCCACTAGGTGAGAGCAGAATGGAGGAAGATTAATTAAAGTTGTCTGAATGGTTAGTCTTTCCGCTGGAAATGATTGTCTATGGAGCTGTGTAGCAACATATCATTCATCTGGAAAGATCAGTTATGAAGAAATTGATTTCAGAAATTTGATTGCATTACATCACTGTAAAGTGTGACATTAAAATTCTAGCTGTTTGTATCACTGATCTGAGATCAGTGGAAAACGTGAGCTTAGATTTGCTGCTCATATTCTGTTTCTTCAAAGAAAAAGACAAAGAAGAAAGTTTTTCCAATGGAATGAACTACCCAGAGTAAATTTTTACTTCACTTGTTGTTGGGGGATTGGATCTGTTTCTTTTGTGTTTGAGGAATTTTTTCCTGGTGGTTTTGCTAAGTAACTAATTGCTGGGTACTTTATGGATACTTGACTTAAACAAAGGAGGCAGCAGGTTTCTCCGGGTGGAACAGCAGTGAGCAGCAGTTTGGTCCAGGACACCGCTCCGAAAGGACTGGAGTACCAGGGGACCCTGCTTGTTTTCGCTCTCTCTACTGGATTTCTCTCCAGAGGAAGACTGAACACATTTTTCTTCACCATTGGACTCTCATACAGGACTATTTCACTTCATAGAAACTGCATTTACTGCTCAAGGAGGATTTCATCTGGACTGCTTTCACCACCCTGATACCCAGGGTGTCAGGTCACATCCCTGACTCTGTCAGGGCATTTTCTGAGGTTTTGTTGTTTCTTTGTTTTTTGCTTGTCTCTTAGTGCTATTACATTTGTATTTGTCTTTGCTTTGTCTAATATTCCTAGTAAAGAACTATTATTCCCACTCCCAAATCTTTGCCTGAGAGCCTCCAATTGCAAAATTTAAATAATCTGAGGGAGGGGGTTTATATTCTCTATTCAAAGGGAGATTCCAGCTTTTTGCTGGCAGGTACCTGTCTTTCAAACCAAGACACTTGGCGGGGGGGGGTGGTTTCTATTTGAAGGGTACTGTCAAAAAGCTTAGGTCCAACATTTATAATCAAGCTGAAGGAATTTCTTGATGACTGTATGGAAAATGTTTTGCACCAAGATCCTCCCCTGATGTCCAGCAGTGTCAGCTGGCCTGTGACCACCAGGACAAAGCTGCCTATAACACCTCTGGGACTGGGATAGTTTAGAGAGGTGGTTAGGGTTTCCAGCATATCACTTATAAATATTTTAGGGAAGCATGCACAGACATTTCTCATTCTTTATATCCAGTATCAGTGTTATGATAGCTTCAAAGATAAGTCCATTTCTAAACAAAGGCCTAGTGAAAGAGTATTATTCATTAACTGTTCAACAGCAATCTTCTGCTGGGAGATGAGCTGGACTCATCTCTCTCTCCTCTTCCAAACCAGATGCAAAGCCTACTTCAGCTCACACACAGAGGAACATGAATTTCCAAACCCCCTCTGAGGAGGGTTCCTCTCCCTGGCACCATACCAATAGACTGAGCTGGCCCCACCATACTGGCACCTAAAGCACAGCGAACAGGAAGAAAGCCTTAAGAAGTGTTAGGGATTCCCACTCACAAAACAACCACTCAACACTGTTTGTTGGGCACCAGGAGGTGCTCAGAGCCCACTCCTTTCCCTACTCTTCATTTTGGCTGGAGAGGGTTTGGACTGAAAGAGACCAAGCTTCCTAGCTTGCCTGCTGTCTCCTCATGTACCAAACACATATGTTTTCCATGGCACATGGTTTCACAACATCAGTGGCATGAGGGTTGCACAGACTGAGAAACCCTTTGTGCAGGTTTGTTATTAGTTCAGCTATTGCTGACACTTGAATTTCACCTGCAAAGTCCACAGCAAGGCCTGAATCAGAAAGGCCAACATGCTGAGACCACCTTATGCACCTCTCATTTCATTCAGTGAAATCAGGAAGAGACCATTTTACTGTGCTGCAACAGGGCAGTATTCCATAGATAAAGGTCAGCTCTGGAGACTGTTTGCAGGGAAACAGTTATGAAGTGGGCCAAGTTGAAGGGCATGTTATGACAGGAGAAGTGGTAAGTGCTTTAAAATAAAAAGGAGTTGATTTAGATCAGATAAAAGAAAGCATATTTTTACAATGAGGCTGGTAGGACAGTGGCACAGATTGCCCAGAGAAGCTGTGGCTGCCCCATTCCTGGTGGTGCTCAAGGCCAGGTTGCATGGGGCTTGGTCTAGTGGATGGTGCCCCTGCCCATGGGGGGGGATGGATTAAGATGATTTTTAGGGTCCCTTCCAACCTACACTGTTCTGTGATTCTAAGAAGGTCAAGATAGAACCAGAGGAACATGACTAGGAATGAGATCTGCTCCTTGGAAAGCTGGGGATGGAAACCTGAGGAGACAACCTGGAGCCAATATCCCCAAGATATTTCCACTGAGTGTTTAATCGTGGTTGTTACACAGGTTGAACGCATTTTCTTACTGTTTATTATTCTGCTTTTGCCATGTAACCTGCTTCACTAAAAGCTTTAAATGAAACAACTGCCATTAAAAAGCCATCAAACAGGATTTTATAGTTCTCCCTTTTGCTGTGAGGACCTAACAACTTATAAAAATTTATTTTGTGCTGTGCTCAGTTCCATTAAAAGGCTACTGGGGTTTATTTTTAGGTTTTATCTCAGCACTGAGTTACCTAGGTTGTAACAGTCAAGGTTTTGTTTTGTCACCTCAAGGCCTAATCATAGTGGGATTTGCTGACATTAGGAGTCAGCAAATATATCTACAGGCATCAGCTATGAAAAATGCTCGCAAGTGACATAGGGCACACAAAGGGAAAGTGGATTGCACACTCTTTTTTCTGGTGCAAATGCTGGGAAAGGAGTACTTATCTCACATCAACATCCTAATTTCCAGCACTTTGATCAGAACGCTTTGAATTGTAAATATTGCAAAACTGTGTCATCTATCAGTTTTAATGAAAGGATCTTTGCCCACCGAATGCCATATGCTAAACCGGAGAGGTCTGAAGTCATCTCCCGACCGGCCCCGAGAGGCTTTGAATGCTCCTTCAAAGCAGACGCTGTTGTCAACGGCAGCCCGGATCACAGGGGTGAGGCAAAAGGGGCTGCCGTGGCTGCTGGGTTGTGTGGCTGCAGCCCCAGCCCATCTTCTCCCAGCAAAGCACACATTCCGCCTTCAAAGACATGAACAAAACAAAGTGGAGGTGTCTGCAGCATGAGCAGCCAGAGCCAGGCTGGCTTCAGACCAGCTGGAGGAGAACAGTAAAACAGGGATGCTTCTGCAGGGCACAAAAGGAGGGTGTGTGCATCTCCAGACCCCAAAGGCCTTGTACACAAGGGAGTTAAGGGGTAAAATGGAAGGCAAATAATCGAATCCTTAGTGCTTTTGAGCATTAATATGTATTTTATACAAGTCTTTATTTCTGTAGGGAGAGAACCAATGCAGGGTGCGCAGGTCCAGGGCTACCTGCCCTCCCCATGCTGGCTGCCAGGGCACATTGCTACAAAAACCTGCATGGTGATGACTGAAAAGTGGAGAACAGTAGCTAAGCAGCGAGTTTATAGACTGGCTGGGTCAGCTTTAAAATGTACTGCTCGTGGAATGTACATATGTGATTCAAGGACTCATCACTGACCTCACAATGTCACGACAGGCAGGTGAGAGGAATAGTGGATTTG
>WBNO01019206.1:0-29440 GCA_013400575.1 Peucedramus taeniatus | reverse complement strand
TCTCAGTAATATGAATTACTGAATGAAGGCATTCTTAACACTGCTGAACTTAATTGTCATGTAAGAGCTTACTGTTAGCCAATTCCAATTTCTTCATCCAGCAAAAAGGATATATGCAGCTTTGTGTGGGAAGAGAATATAGAAACAGCCTAATTTATCTTGCAGGAGGAAAACCTGACTAGAAGTTGATTGTGCCAGTCAAGGCTAATGTTTCTCTTTCTGAAGACTAACTATGAGCAAAAAATGATAGTGCAGAACCTTATTTGAAAATCCAGTTTCCCTTTGTTCCCCTTTCATTTGTAGAAAGGGATGCTGTGCTGTGGACCTGTCCTAAGTTTATTTCAGCAGTTGGATGCAGTGATTCACATTAGATGGAGAGGTAACAGGCTCCAGGATATTTCACCTATACATGATTGATAGGATTATATCCATTCTGGGTTCCTGATAGCATGTGACTTACAGGGAGCACTCCTGTAAAATCCTCTTTACAATTGCTGCAGAGTAGCAAGAGCTGCTGCTTCCAGCCAGTCCCATCTCCTGTCTCTCTGCTCTCCACTCCTTTCATCTCTAAACCCAAATGTTCTCAGCTTCTCTTAAGTGGTGAGTGCCTCCAAGAAACACTTTTTCTCAGTAAGTATTCCAGTGATAATTTGTAGTGACTTGCCTTGACTGAAAGGAGTTGAGGGAAATAACAGTCATACCCTGTTCTTCACTATTTCAAATTTTAGCAGGGGAATTTTAAGGATGGTGTGCAGTGGATTAGAACTTTATGTTGACACATGCTGTTTGGTGCACATTAATATCATTACATAAGGTGTAACATGTTCCCATCACATACATAGTGGGGCTATAAATGTGTAGGAGAATCAATAATCAATAAATGTGTAGGAGAATCACAACTATAATTATATACATGAGGGTTTTCTTCAGGCCCAGTAAAAAACATGATAGCCTGGACTAATTCCATTCCTGCTGTGTGTCTATTCTGTATCTGTGTGCTCTCCATTTCTTGGCCTCCAGATCTATCAGTTTGTTTCTTTTCATAAAATTGACTCTGAATTTTTTGATAGACAGTTAGCAAATATGCAAGTTTGTGAAATTACACATTACAGATGAATGCAGATGGCTTTTTAGGTTTCTTTTTATCCAAGATTCATATATTAAAACAAAGTTGATGTCCCTGCCATTGCTTATCATCAGGAATAGTCTGCAAACGACATTCCTGTAAAATACTTTTGTAAAATACTTTAACATCACAAAACCTTATGTGTCAGCTTTCATATTTTTGGCTTGTTATCAGAAAGTATTTCTTCTGTTGCCATGTTTTCTACATGTTTTCCATGTTGGCATAATCTCATTAATCCCATGATACAGATGTGAGCATCTTGGATCAATATAAACTGTATTTTTTAAACTTTTTTTCATATCAAGCTATGCAAAATGAAAATCAAGAGTCTGAAAATAAAAGCAGTGAGGAGCTGTTGACAGACAAATAAAAGAAAGCATTTTTTAGGTGATCCAGGATGTACCAAAAGAGGCCAAAACTTGGTGTGCAATTACAAGCAATCATCTGAATTTTTCCCCACTAAAGAAAGAGCTTGCTCTAAAAGATTACAGACTCATGCCTCACAATTGAAAGAAAATAATTTACTTTCATCCTTAGATAATTTTGTCTTGGTTGCTAGTCATGTTTCTAATGTAATTGGTAGAACTCTCAATCCTGTCAACTTTCAAAATCTTTTAATACTGTAGAAAAGCAGCTGACTGTTTCTGGAAGTAGGTAACTGAGTATTTGACCTATATTATCTTTACTGTACTCTTTGCATTAAAAAAAAGCTGATTCTCATTTAGTTGCTGAGGAATTCCAGATGCAGAGCTTTGACATGGTGAATGTCTTTAAAGAAAGAATGTCTCTAGGTTCAGGGTTTGGTTCTTTACTTCCACCTACCAAAACAGACAAGTCTTTCTTGCAGATCCTCATATAACTGTTTTTCAGACATGCATTGACTACTTTCCACAAGTAAGAACTGCTGAGTAAGTTCTTCATTGAAACTACTTTTTCTTAAAGGAATGAAAAATGGAGAATTTTTCCATAGGGAATTCAAAACAGAGGTTTTAATTTTAAGCAAAACTCATAGTCTCCAGTATTATCATGGGAGGAAGCAAGAAAATTTGTCAAACTCACCTGCAGCTGCCCATTGTGACAATTGCTTTTCCTCAGTCTTGGAATATGTGGAAAGCAAACCAGTGACATGGAATATTGTTCAGCTTGTAGAGTTTGAAGCTGTCACAGGTGTATGCTTGAGTGAGGCCTTAAGAACACAAAGAACAGCAGGGGATCTCCTCCTAGGCTTTTTATTTCTCCCACACCACCTGCTGCTAACACCATCAAGTTCCTTCCAGAGTAAACTGTTGTGGAAGAGGAACTCTCTTGCCTGTTTTTAGCAGGATCCCAGGAGCTCAGGCTGTCTTGGCAACAAAAATAATCTGGATATAGGCAAGATGGCTCAAAAATAAGGTGGTTAGATGTCTAGGAGCTATGCTGTGAATTTGGAGGAGTTTGCAGTACCAAATAGGAAGAAAATGAGAGTTGAAATCCTTGTTTAAAAATGATGTGTGATTTTTAATCTTTTCTTTCAAATATGTTTGAGTTGAGTCTCATATTTCCCAACAGATATGGGGATCTTATGGCATATTTATATATAGACTTGCAGTTCTGGTTTTGTGTTACCACCAGAGACAAGGTTGCTGCAAACAGTGTTGGCAGAGAACTGGGATGTAAAACAGAGAAAGCTCCTTTTCAGAAATTCAACCAAAATGAAGTGAAGCTGAGCAATTCTAATGAAGAGAACTTGTGAGAAGACTTGTAGAAATTTAATATTTCTTGGAATGGTGCTAACAGGAAGGGTCTTAGATTGTTCTAGAGCTTCCTCTGGCTTCCTCTGTCTTCTGCGCAGCTCATCGCTACTAAAGCTTTATTAAAGGAGTTATTTGAAATTAGTTCTGATTTAAGGAACAGACAAAGCTCAGACCCTTTAAAAAGCATTTAATATTTGACAAGCCTTGTTGAGTGTATGACTTATTTGTGGATTATGACTTGAAATTAATTTTTGTACAGGGTATACAAAGTTTTTGTGAATTCGTCACCAGTGAAGATGTACATCATTGCACAGCAGTGGCTGGTGGTGCTGCTTTGTTTTAGAGATCTTCATGCTTACTTCATAGTAAAAAAAAAATATCTGTGTTTTGTCAGCACTGTATATATAAAGGTATCTTTGTTGGATTGTGGAAACTCAACTTTTATGTAGCTTAGTTTATCTCTCTCTTCATTGCTTAATAATGCTATGAAAGCCAGCATGCCTAGTGGGGGGCACAGATACATCTGTCTGTATCTATTCTTTTTTCAGGGGTTTATATTCAGGTATATAAGTGCTGTTGTTGTCTCTGTCACACCTTTGCTCCTTTTGGGCTTGCTATGCAAATAATCGTAAGAATGGGGCTTACAGTTGATATGAAGTGTATTCTTCCAGGTTAATTGTTAAAAAGAATTCAGGATGAGCAACACAAAATCCAGCATAATTCTGAATGAGAGTACCTACACGAGGATTTAGTGCTTTAAGTATTTTATTAGATTAATTTGGATTTCTGAGTGTACTTAGGTAATTGAGCTTTCCGACATATGCTATGAGGTAATTTCCTGCCAATTTCAGTACTGTGGAGCTTTGTAACTTGAAGATGTTTATACTTTTTATTTCTTCTGCTTCTTAACCACACTACCTAGTAAATTTTGATACTTGTTGTTACTTCTCAACTCACTCCCATGTGATACCTCTTAGCCACTGTATTTTAGCTGGCCAGAGATATGAATAAGCTCCAACAATTTTGGTCGCCTCAAAACTTGTCTTAATGCTGCAAATTTCTCTGAAGTTGTGTTACTTCATCAGAATGCCCTAAGTTTGGCACTGAAGCAACTCAGCTGGGGTGTAAATGCTTTGACTGTACTGAAAAGTTGCTTTTATAAAGTTTCTCTCTCTTCAGATGCTGTTAGCACCTGGGACTGTTGTTGAACAGATACACTCCCCAGTTTGTGGTGGTTGTTTTCAGCTGGTGTTGACACAGTACAAAGGCTGATGGGACATTAAAAATAAGGTCTTTTTTTGGTGCTTTTTGTGCCTTTGGATGCCAGTGGCCAAGGTAATGATTGGTAGGTTTCTAGAAGTTCAGCCGATTGCTTGGCTGTGATTCAAGGACTTCAGTGATGTGTTTTGGAAACACATTTCCATAGCAGGCACGTGCTAAAAACAATCTCTTTCCCAGTGCTGGTGCAGGGAAAGGAAACAAGCCACAGTGATTCTACATGATCTATTTACATGTAAGTTCTACCACACTGGTTCATCTACTGGACTGTTCACAGAGGCATCTTTTGGCTTCTTTTTAAAAATCTCGAAGTTTTTGGTTTCCCAAAGAACAGGGCTGTTTTGTTTATTTGTGCTCTGCATAAGCTTATGAGGGAACCAATGTACACACTCTATTTCCTGACAGGCAGGGCAAGTTGTCCCCAAAGAGGCAAACAGCTGAGCTAAAGCCTGTAGCTGACACAGGAGAGTCTCTGATGTGACAGCAGCGTGGCTGTTAATGACAGCTTTGCTGCTATTCTTGCTGCCCTGAAGGATTTTTTGCTGAAGGTAGGAATACAGTGCAGGCAGTGAGAATTAGAGGGCTGCTGGTTCAGATTGCTGGCTCTGCTTGTAATACTGCTTGGCATAGCTTGTAAGGAGATCTTTTGTATAACCTGAAGTTTGTCTCTGTCAGCTCAGCTGCAACTCCCTTGCCTCTGGCTGCAGTTCTTTATTTGGTATATGAAGAGCAGGGATTTGAATTATTGCAGGGGGAGGGAGGGAAGGATGTGGGGCCTGGGTCAGGTGGAGAGAACTTCACTGTGCCATCAACAAGGAATTATTATCCAGATTTAATAATCTGAAACATTGGAGAAATGGTCACTGCATCAGTTTCCAGAGAAAAGAAAGAAGGGTTGGCTTGAGATGTTTTTGAGCCACCAGACAAATATTCATAGTGCCTTTAAAACATTGACTCCAATGCTCATTTTTTCCAGACTTTAAAATGTGGCTGTGGATGGGGGGTGGATGGGGGTGCTGGTTTGACTCACAGAAGCAAAGGTTTATCTGTAAGTAGTGCTTTTTTTTTTTTGGTGAGCTATAATATTCAAAAACTAATCCTTGAGGGACTGCCAGTGGAGAATTTGTTCAAAAGCCTTGGAGCAAAAGCTTTAAATGAATTGCAAAAAGAAGGAAGCCTTTTGATGTTTAAAGGAGTTTGTCAACATGCTCTCAATGTGTCAGGATGCGTCTCTTCCCCTCACCCTGCCTCTTGTTGAATGTCCTGTTGCTTGATTTTATGAAATAAAGCTGAGCTGTGCCTAGGACTGGGAATAAAGTTGGTTCTTCTGGGATGAAAGACATTTGTTTTTGTGAAAAGGTATATTCACATAAGAACAAAGAAGAAAACCTAAAAAAAACCAAACCAGTCCTATGATAGCAGCTTTTGTGAATGAAAAGTCTTTAAAAGAATAACCAAGAAGAAACTCCTTTTGTTGAGCCTGGTGAGAGGTGCCAGAAAGAAAGCTGGAGATGAAGGGAGGAATATGAATAAAACTTATTTTATGTTACATTTCTGTCAAGTTAAACCACCTATGACACTGAATGCAACTTGTGAGTTTGAATGTTGTAACAGACCAAACAGCAAAGCTACACTTGGGAGGGACAATATTCTAAATGGCATTTGCAAGGACAGTCCCTTAAGCTCACAGGTTTTACACACATGCACACAGCTACACAAGTGTGTCACTGGGGGCTGCTTCTTCATGAGCAACCAGGAAGTTGCTTTCCATGTTCTTTTCCCCTTCTTCTGCTGGTGGTGCCACCTGAGAAAGCCTCTAGTCCTGCACTTCTCCTGCCAGAGAAGTGGCCTCTTCTCTGGACAGCCTTTGGCCTATGGCCTGGTACAAGTGTCATCCTGATTTTCTCAAGTTTTACCAAGCCTTCTGATGTTTGTATTTTTTGTATAGAACTTTCTCACACACTTTGTGTAAATAACTCATTGTTTTCATTCCTTTATGGGGGACGAGCAACCTGATGGACTGTTGGGTTGCCCAGTGACATTGAGGAGGTGGCACTGTCACCCTCCAATGACACTGGCATTTCAGAAAGATATAAATATGGAGTCAGATGTTTGAATAAAGAGTTTTTTAGTTCACTCTAAACAGAACTGCCCATGTCATTCTTGTGTCACCCCACAGTGACAGTGCAAGTGCTTCCATTAAACTGAGCCAGAGCCTTTGATCTCACAGACAGGATCCAGGTCCTGCTCCTTTTGGTGGATGCAGTCCCTATCCATATTAGTCCTTGGGCTCCTCTGACCTGTGGCATCCAGGTTTGCCATACACTGGGATCTATTCCCTAATTCTCCTTCTTTTTCCCTATAAAACTGCAGGTTATTCCATAAACTGAAGGAGACTGCGTGGACACTCACCGACACCTTCTGCTTTGCACACAAATCCTGTTTTGTTGGTGCAGACCACTACCTTAGCCCTCTATCTCATCTCCTGCAGCTTCTCAAAGCTGCCATGAGCCATATGTTCAGGGGTGGTATGGACTGAAAAACTATTGTTACCAGAATATGAATATCTATTTATAAAAGAATTAGAGACAGTTGGATGCCCAAAACATTTGAATTTCATTTGGAAATATTCAGCCTTGTTAACTTAATGTAATATTTTGCCAGATTTCTTTTAAATGACATAATGATAAAAGAACTCAACCTGTTTTCAAATGGCTGCATATTAATAGCTTTGAGCAGGTGCTCTGGAAATCAAGGGAGCCTGTGAAATTTCAGAATGCCCCCTCCTCCCATTGAAAGCTTATTTCTAAAAAGTGCACATGTCTTTAGTCTGGTGTAGCAAATGTGTGAGACTATGATCTGTTTGTACTTCTGCTGTTTTGAGATGGGTATTTTTGTAAGGATTCATCTTGCATTTGTCTCAAGTGGAAATTCCACAAAAGCTTAGTCAAAGGACCTCTAAAACATACCATTTTAGGGTCCCTAAAGTGCAAAAACAGTTAGCACAAAGCTTCCAGGAAGAAAAACACCAAACAACAAGAAAAAGCTCTAAACTCTCTGAAATGTCTTTTGTCACCTGACCTGCAATTGCTCCAAAAAGCTGGCACAGAAAACTACAAAACTGCATTTCATCTGCAGTTACAGACTGATAGAAATTCTTTGTGGCTGACAGTAGGCAGTGAGGCGTATTTTTTTTTTCCCCTATGGCTGTTTAGCACAGTAAGTAAATTTAGGTCAGACTCTCAGTCATTTGATCACATGCCTGGAGATGTAATACATTTTGTCCAATAGCCAGGGGAAACAGTCATTTAACCAAGTAACTGTTTCATTTCTTTAAGGGATGAACTTGATGGACAAGGTCCGGCTCCCAGGAAAACAATGGATCCCACAGTGGGATGTTCTTAGCCTGGCCTTCCTGCCCAGCTGGATGCCAGTGGGGTCTGTCAGCATGGAGATGTTTGCCAGCTTGAGGGAAGGGTTTCAGCATCATGTCTGTGACTCAGTTACACCATGCAGTGCATTACCTCATGTGTCCACCACTAACAATTTGCCTCTCTCTTTTTCTGCCACAAGGTATCTGAAGCAGGGTACAAAGGAAGAACATTTAGTTAAAAGAAAAGTAAAGTTTCCTTTACCTTTAATTTCAGAGGAGCGGGGGCTTGTGTATTTTTCACCCTTCTTGATGCTGAAGACCAAATCCAGCACTTTATTGCACAGCTAAAACAGCAGGTGGATTTAAAATGAAGGGACAGCTGTATGGATGAGCTGCTGTATAAGCAGATTATAAAATATTCAGTTTGTAGAGGTGGAACTTATCTACCCTCAGTAAGGAACTCTCTGCTGGTTGTTATTTGACAAGTTCAGCCATCATCTCTTGAAGATAAATGTTGGTATTGCCACTGTAGCTCTGATTAATTCCACATTGGCCTCTTTATCATCATGGTTTTGTCTCTTTGGAAAGGTTTAGTTTATAATGGAAATGTATTTTGCTGGTCTACTTTAATCATTATAAACCTCCTATACTTGTAGTTTAGTGCTGTCAACTGAGCATTTCTAATTATTCAGTACATCATTGTGGATTCATCATGTTCTTCTCCAGTGACACAACTCCTTTCTGTTTGGTGATGACCCAGGAGAGAGAATCTGCATTTATTTCTAAACCGAGACCCACCAGAATTATTGCTAACTTGGATACTTCTATGTTGAGATTTAACTGAGAAATGAATTTCAACAGCAGTTTTTAATTTAAATAAGGCTGCACAGCTAGCTTTGCAGATTGTGGTAGACATTTGTTCAGGCAGAACAAGAGTTCTTGCTGTTGTAGTACCACAGCTTTTGTACCAAGCTCTCATTGATATGCCACCTTGAGGGAAGGTCTTTACTGTACCTTGATCTGGGATGAAAGTTTGTGGCAATCATCTTTTATTCTTTATTTTGAGCATATTATGTGCAGGATTTTTTCAAGTATATACCAGCAAATAAGCATATTTTAAATGATTAGTCCCAAGGACTGGAAAAAATAATTAATGTATACAATTCAGCTTCCAAAAATATTTGATTTTAAACTCAAAATTTATTTAACTGTTAATCATATTCCTTTCTTTCACTGCACTTTCACTTCACACAGCTCTTATTGCTGTTGCTTAAAAAAATATTNTAAGGGACTAGAATATTTTTTTTTCTTTTTTTTTTTTTTTGTAATTCATGAAGGTGTCATGATGCTATGTTTTCATTTGCCCATCGTTCCAAGTTGTGTGTTAGACTGCCTGTTTTATCTTCCTTCCTGGTCAAATCCAAAAAGTTGAGCAAGTGGGATGTTCTGTACAAGTCACTGCTGGGCGAGTGGGATTTGTATGTGCTATGCACGTATGAAAATAAGGGACCTTTTTTAGGCACTAGAATGGATTGCTTGCTTGCTTTCTTTCTAAGTGTTTAGAAATTAAGTGTCCAGCTCTGTTTCTCACACACTTTGGGGATGGTATTACACACAGGCTTCTCTGGAGAGTCCTCTCCCTCAGTTTTCCTATTATTAACATCCAAATCACTGCTCTTGGAAGTGAGAATGGAGACAATTTTATGATCTCTCACCAGGGTCCTCTTATTCTCCCAGCTAGGGAGAACAAATGGGCCTTTTAGTGTGCCCTAAAAGTAAAAAAACTAGAACTAGTTTGTAGGGGGTAGGGGGGCAAGTCCCCAAACTGAGGGGTGGGTGACATCAGAGAGGGCACATCTGCCTCTGAGTGGCATTCCTGCCCTAGTGCTCAATGCTCACAGTTTGGGACAAAGAAATTCTTGTTTGGTTTGGTTTTTGTAGATGCAGGCTTTTCCCAAATATTTTTCAGGCTAATTTCTGAAGTACTTTATTAATTTAATTGGCAAAAAAAAAAAAAAAGTGCCTTAAATGCCATAGCCAGAAGAGATTGAAAAAGGACCAAAAACATATTTGAAAATAAATGGGATGCTGGTGCTACCTCACTTTGTAGGTGGTTTTTGAATTGGGCATATTGGGTATTCACCTGCAAGGGAGCAGTTGTAGCTGGGAGCTGCAGGATGTAACCTCTGCCAGTCCAGTGGCAGAGAAAAACACTGATTAGGTTGTGGCTGTTGTCATATTTCTGGTCTGGGGCAGAAATCCATTGGCTTCTTCTTTCTTACCTTGTAGATGCAAGTTTAAAATTCAATATCACAATTTTTTCCCCATTTTGTAATTTATTAAGTTTCTGTGTACTAAGTTGCAAGGGTTAAAGAGAAAAGGAAATAAATGTGTAAAAATTTACTGCATGGATGTTACTTGAAGAAAAAAGGAAAAGGGAATTGTTCTGATTTTTGAGTGGGAAAGTAAAGCAGTATTCCTATATCTTTAAAGGAGGTAAAAGAGAGAGAGAGAGGCAGTAAAGTAGCTTAATAAAGATCAAGTCTAAAGCAAATGTGTTTACTCTTAACAGCTGAGATTGATTAGGCAAGAGTAAATGACTTTGTTGCTTTAGGAGCAAACAATGATAAGAGCACACATCTGGCTCAGAGTGGCATGATTACAGTTGTGGTGTGAGGCAGGTTTCCTCTGAGCTCCAGGAGTTATCAGATCAGACCTTCAGGAGGCTGCTAGAGAGCAGGAGAACACGCCAGGGCAGGCTTGGCTTAGGCAGACAGATGTCAGCTGGCTTTGTGAAACAAGGCTGCTCCGTTTTGTGTCTGCCCAATGGTACCACAAGGGTTCTGCCAGACTTGTGGGGTGAGGTGTGTTTGGGTTTTGTTCTCATTTTGAAAGAAATTTCCTTCCATGCTCGCCTCCTAATAATGTCAGAAGTGATAAGTTTACAAGCTCTGGGGTTTAAGAACTCTTTAATTTCCTTTAAATGTGAGTAACAGGGATGTTACACCCATCCCCAACAGGGATGTTACACCCATACCACATACACAAAAGGTATTTGCATCATACTATGTTAACACAAGGTTTTAGATGTCTCTTGAGAGCAAAGACAGAAGGCCTTGGTTGTATCACCATTTTTATATTGAAGTACATCTACACTGGGAGATCCTTTTCCTTCTACACAGGGTCTGTATTTTCTCCAGAAAATTATTCAAAAATTACAACTTCTCAGGTACTGGGGTTTGCATTTGCAGAAAGAAAGGATTTCCATGGAGGAAAACCCATTTCTAGCAGCAGCAATGATGTGTTTTCAGGCACTGCCTACCTGTGATAGATGAAGCACCTCCTGTGAAATCCCAAGGGAGGCAGGCAGGCTGTGCTGTGGGGCATTTAAGGACAGGGTTCACTGTTCTCATTTGTTCATGACTGACTATCTGGTTTGTTTAGTGATAAGACTAAGACTCTCTGTAGACTAGAAACTGTCTCTCCTACTGAATAAACAAAAGAAACCCATTTCTGGCAGTCAAGACAGAGCCATAATGTTCCAGATGGCTCACAGTATTTGAAATAACTCTAATATTAAATAGATACAGTGTTTCAAAAACTACAAGTGCCTTGTAGGGCTCTTTATTCCCTTATCTCGCTCTCTTTTTTTTTTTTTTTTGTTTTGTTTTGTTTTGTTTTGTTTTGTTTTTTTAGGTTTTTAATTTCAGGATTATTTGACAGAGACCATTGCTAGGGAAAGAATAGTAAAAATATATGCCATTTGACACCCAAAGTTTAGGAGGCTGCAGAATAAACCAGACTTTGTGGTAGTTTTATCATTGTAAGAAATGTCACAATTCTGATGTTTGTAAATGACACAGGCTTGTCTTTGTGTGTGTGTGCTTCTCTTACAGTCCCAAACATTTTCCTGTGTGGTGTTCTAAATGTTTTTTTCAGAAATTTTAATAGAAATGCAGCATCTTAAGACAAAAAAATGCATTTTGCCAGATAGAATCTTCCTAAGTATGAACTGCAAATCTGAATTTTCCTTTTAGCAGTTGTTCAACCAGAAAGACAAACAATTAGGAACATGGTGCAGATGACTGGGCAAGTTCCAAATATAGCAGTAAAGTCCCAAGCAGTGCTGGAAGCAATGTATTTGCAAAGAAACCTATATATCCCAAATTAAGAGTGGGTAAGCAAATGGGAGAGTGCAGGAGGGCCAAAAGGTTAATTTGACTGATTCTTTAATTTTCCTTCAGAGCCCTGGGACTCAGGCCAATGGAGAAGGTGTATTATTTAAAGGGATCTGTTGGGAAAAGGTATTGGAATGATGGTC
The DNA here is from genome assembly GCA_013400575.1 of Peucedramus taeniatus. NCBI lineage: Eukaryota > Metazoa > Chordata > Aves > Passeriformes > Fringillidae > Peucedramus > Peucedramus taeniatus. The sequence goes on along the minus strand of WBNO01019206.1, from coordinate 17,609 downwards.
AACCTCTCCTTGCCTTGCAACAGAGCTGGGAAAATACTGGTTGGAATCTAATTGTAGCTAGAAGTAGATTCTATCAAAAATTAACTTACTGAATTTGAGTGAACTTGAGTCTAAATTCTGGACAAAATAATTAGGCAAGGCTCAGTTAGCTTATATTTTGACCTGTACTGTGTTATATAAATTACATTAGACCCCCCACACATGATGATGAGACTAGGGGATACTAGGCCACAGTGAGTTCTAGCTGATTGCATGAATCCCATGATTTATTGACATGAAAAGTAGGAATGACTACAGCTTAGTGAACAGCAGTCAAAAAACTCCCAGTGGGACCAACATCAGCTGGAACTGACCTCGGGTGCAGTTACAGTGTCTCAAGGACACTGAAATTTATGTGAGCTTTTCAGCTTTATTAAGAGAATGATTTTTGTGTGTGTGTGTTCTTATTAGCTGCTGAATTGTAACTTGCTGTTTTCATTTTCCAGAGGCTCCTAAATCCACAGAAAGATCAGGAGTGCTTTGCAATTAAGGGTTTTCTCAGGTGTGCTGTGCACGAGAGCTATAGCCAATCATGTAGTTTAGGGAAGATTTCTACTTGGGAGGTAAATTCTATGGGGATGGTCCTTCTTTGTTCTTTTTCTAGCACCCTGTGCCCTTGAAAAGCTTTGGAGCATTTCTGTATGTGTGTGTGCTGTGACTGTGTAGGTCAAACATTGCACGGGATCCTTCCCAGTTCAACCCCACAAAACTGAGAATGTACCTTAGACTTCTCAGTCCTTAGGATTTACAGGGATTGATTTTAATTGTTTTATAATACGAGATGGGTTTTTTTCCCACAAAAGGTGAAATAATCTTAATTTCTGTCTAAAATATATATAGCACAGGCAATGATTCTACAGGTTTACTTGCACTGCCTAATACATTCTCTTCAACCCTGACTCCAAGAAAAAATTGCAAAACAAACTTTTTCCACCCCCCTCTCCCATACAATTGCAGGCATTTTTTTTATTCTGAAAGCATGGGAACTCCAAGAAATGGATACCCTATTTATCCAGTGACTAGTATAAAGGGAGTGTAATCCTTAATTTTAGGCTTTAGCTGTTTTCAATAGAAACCATGATTCTTACACCAGATTCTGTGTCTATGTAATCCTGGGACTATGAGGTTGAACAAGCCTTTAGACACCTGTGGTGATGGGGGGGAGGGAAGTTTCCTGGCTAGGCAATGGCTGTAGTTCATTTAGTGGTGGATAAAAACGTTTGTAAATGTCAAATACTGGGTTCTTCAGATCTAAGTGCAAGAAAATAATTACCTGTTTGTAAGTAAAAACAGAAGAGAGAAAATACCTAGCCAAGGTTTAGAACAGTAAAGGGAAGACTACAACTCTGTATTAGCAGCTGGATTTTAAATAAGAGTATGGTTCTAAAGTGAAGCCCTTGAAGGTCCCAATTTACTGCATATGTATTCAGTTCTCAAAGGAATCTAGAAACAACTAGATTCCTCTAGGAGGGATCTGACCTGGAAGTTCAGGTGCTCCAGTGTTGAAGTTTTTTAGGCTCTATCCTTCAGTTTGGAGTTTGCCACCATGAGGTTACCTTGGAAGACCAAATACAGAATGGTCAAGATGAGGATCTCAAATGCTGATAGCTCTCACAGCATCCTGAAGAAACCTCCCCATTCATCTGTACCTATTTGGAATTGAAATCCTTTTCCTTCTGTAAAAGGATTTCCACTTTCTTTTTCTGCCTCCCCTTGCTGAATTCCTATTTCTCTTTGTTTTCATTTTGTATAATGCCTTCTCTGCCTTGTTCACCACCTTCTGCCTATAGACTATATAGACTTCTGCCAAGTCTATAGTTGCCTTCTTTACCTCATGAAATTCAGAAACCTGTAGATTTGGGGCCCCCAAAGATCTGACAGTCTTTGAGCTGTGCAAGAATTGGGATTTTAGTGCCATCAAATATATCTGCTGTCGACCTGGAAGCCATTAATCTCATGGTGGCTGCTGAAAGAGGATACTGGCAAGCAATGAGGAATTCCACCAGCTGAAAAACAAAGGTAGAGCCCTCCAAGGGCTCAAGAACAACATCTGACAGAGGCACCATGTAGAAGAGTCCAGAGAGTGGCTATTTTGGAGTTTGCTCCAGGATCCCAGTTCCACGTAGAAGGCTTCTGCAAGGACAGGCCAAGAAATACTTCCTTCCATGTTTCCAGCCAGTGCTGGAGCCAGTGACCCTTTGTGCCAGTGCCCTGGGCCCCAGCCCCACAAAGTGAGCTGCTTTATGTTGCTCCAGGAACGGCGGGAAGCCGGTGCCTGGCTGTGAGCCTTTCTGCTAGGCTTACAGCTCCAGGCTCAGAGCCATGAAGGAGCTGTGCACTGCTTGTCTGATACCCCTCAAACACCTCCTTCAGAGCCATCAGCTGGGGAAAAATTCCTGCATGGAGCAGCTATCTCAGAAATTCCTTCTCCAGTCCTTACGCTGAGTGAGTACCTGGCCCCAGTGTCGGGGAGCTGTGTTTAATGCATGGTGTAAAAGCACAGCTCTCTGAGGTTCTTGTGCTGAGAGCCTCCAGTGCAGCCCCTTTCACACACTCACTGCCAGGAGTTAGCCTACTCACAGGGCAGGAACTTTGTGGAGCTTGTCCCTGACTCACAAACACAAGATTAAGTGCCACTTTTCTGACATGCAAAGCAGTTCTTGGCTGAGGCGCTGGTGGATTGGAGTAACCCTTCTCTCCTGTGCATGTCTCAACATCAGGAGCTGCTGTGTCACCCATCCCGTGTCAGCCCCTGAAGGGGAGCCACAAGGATGTGACCATGTGTAATTGTGACAGTCCTCCTCAGAAATGCTGTGCAGGACAGAGTTGTCCCCCTTGTTTCAGGAGGCTGGGGGCTGTGTTGGCTCCTACTTTCAGCTAAGAGCTCACAGACAGGATAAATTATAAGTCTCTTGGGGTGAGAACGAGAGAAAGGGCTGTTGGCTGTTGTGTGCTGTCAGGCCATTGCTCCAAACAAGGTTTTGGGTTTGTGCAGTGCCACAGCATTACCAGTTTGGGATCCAGGTGTGTGCATGAGAAGGAATGCCAGAGTGGGCAGCCCACATTGTTCTTTGGATCCCCTGAGTCTGCAGGGATTGAGCAGATTCCCAGCAAAGAGGCTGCTGCTGTGCTGAGATCACTTATCAATTATTCTTGGGAAACAGGAGATTTTCCACCTCCTTCCTCTACGGCACAGGCTACACAGTCTGTGTGTGAGTGTTTGTGTGTGGAGGGACTGGTGTTAAACAGCACAGAAGTTCATGGCTCAATAAAAGGGGCAAAGAGAAGGGATTTTTGCTGGATCCTTCCCACCCAAGATGGTTGCTGCATGATTCCCTGTTACTGATTTTCCCTCTGCTGTGCTAAGGCTGCTGCTTCAACAGCTCTTGTCGAGCTTTCCTTCACCTCTCCTTTCTTCTAGCTTGTTGATAAAAGGGCATGGCTTTATGACTCTTGAGGGCTGACTTCAGCCAGCAGCTGAGCACCCACATAGCAGCTCACTTGGTTCCTCCCTCAGCATGGCGAGGGAGAGATTAGGAAGACCAAAACAAAACAAAACAAANAAAAAAAAAAAAAAGGAACAAGATGAAGACAGTCTCATAAATTAACTCCATCCCAGACAGGCCCAGTGCAAGAGTCCAGTGTCACAGGGGGTCTGTAGCACATCCTGTGGTACCCATGGGCACCCAAGTGCTGCAAATGATCCTTCCTCTTCCTGGTGTCTCTGCACTCATAGGGGAGGTTAATGTGGTACTTGTAAGAAGAGAGAAGACAGAGGGTGCTTGGAGAGACCCTTAGTTTAGGTTGAGAAGCCCTGGAGGATGACTGCCCTTCAGAAGGTTTTGAGCAGTTTTGTGAAGAGGCTTTGGCCTTAGGCCAGGCTGTGATCCAATGTGACCCTCCCAAACCAAGTGTGAAGGAGATATGAGGTGTTTCAGCACCAGCCTCATAGAGCTGCTCAACAGCTCACTTTAGGCTGAGAAGTGATGAGAAATAATGTAAAAGCCAAGGTTCTGGCCCTGTCTTTTGAGCCATTTAATCTTCTTCCTCCAACTTGTTTGTTTGTTTTTGTTTTTTTTTTTGCAAAGAGCATCACCCTGTTTCTGTATCTAATGGATCTGTTATGTCTTGTGAAAATTACTCCAGTTTTAATTGAAAATCTCCATCCTTCATCAGGACTGTTCTGTTGGTGAAGCAGCTGCACAGATGCTGGGATCCCATTCATGTTGACAGACTTTACTGAAGGGTGGGGGTCACTCAGTTTCCATTCTCAGGTTTAGTGTGGCAAGTGTTGCTGCAGTGTATCACATCCATCCTGAGTTCCCTGATTCCACACAGGCCACCAGCTGTGCTTCTCAAGGTTGTGATTGTGTCAACATTTTTAAGGTAACAGGATTTGAGCAGAGTCACTATTTGCATGGAAAATGCCCTTGGAAAAACCAGAAGTGCTGAAGGGAGGTGGTCTGAATTGCTAGACAGTGGTTTCTCCTTGTCACTCAGCACTGCATCTGTGGTGGAATTGGGAGGAGATTTCCAAGCTCATATCTTTTAAATGTCAGACTTTTTAAAACTAGATGTGGTAATGCGATACCACGGTGACATTTGCCACCAGCAAGGAGTGACAGTCTGGGCACCCCAGCCTTCTCCAGCAGGCAAGAGGTGAACTTTGAAAGCTTGCCTCTTCAGGAGGTGCCAGTGACAACACACATGCTGATACTCCCCTTGCAGCACTGATCTGTGCAAGGATAACATGAGCAAGCAGTAGCTTTCATAGCTATCATTTGTTCTGTAGTCACATAAGCAAATTTAAACCACAAATCCAGAGCTGACAAAATATTTAATGTTAGAAACAATGCCAGTAAATCCAGCTGTCTTTCCTTGTGGCACTGTAGCTTCTTAGACAGCTCTGTGGGAGTGTGTCTGTCTCGCCCTGCTGGGTTGGGAGGTGTGTGTGGGACAGAGGGAGGATGTTTGCAGCTGAAAGGAAAAAAGGGATAGGGCTGGTGTGTTGTCAGCCTTCAGAAATAAAGCTGTGGGCATGGCAGAGGATCCAGAAGTGTGCAGAGAAATCTAGGTAGAACTAGATTCTTAGAACTACTTAGAACTAAGTAACTCTTCAAAACCNAGTGTGCAGAGAAATCTAGGTAGAACCAGTAACTCCAAAACGTGAAGGAAGGAAGTACATCTCCATGGGCTGAAACTGAGCTATCTGGAGAGATGCTTAAGAGAAACTTAACCTGATTTTATTAAAGAGAACGGACTTCCAAGAAAACCAAATTAATTTGAGCCATATGCAAGTACTCAGAATTTCTGGATATAATGAAATAGCAAGACTATTCCATATTTCTCCTCTGTCTAATATCAAGGATGAGTTATTAACAAATGACTCCTGCATCTGTGACTTTGATTTTTGCACACGATCGCTGAACCTTGAAATGCAGGATTTTGCACACCTAATATGCTTTTCCTTCAACATTTTGCTCCAGAAAGCACAGCAGAAGTGGACAAGCTCCATTCCAAATAATGCAACCTGTGACCTACATACCAAAGCTTCCCATGGCTCTTTGTCCAGTATGTAAACATCCACAGGAAGTTGATGTCTCTTAAGATACCCTGTTATTGATTGATATTGATGGGTATTAGAGTAGATTGGTAAAGTAGATTCATAGGTATTGATACTTATCAGTTGGTATTAATGTCCAGTGATGACTGCCATAACAGTAAGTATCTCTATCAAAAAATATCATATTGATAGGTATTGATAGGTATTAATTATTATCTAATCACTATATCAATACTTACCTATCAGTAGGTATAAAAAAATCAGTAATATTAACTACTCTTGCTTTTGAAAAGTATCAATAGGTATAAATGCCTACTGATATCAAAATCAGCATCAAAATCATTAGGTATAGATGACTATTGAAATGAGTAGCTCTTGAAATGGATAGATTTTCATGCCTAGCAATGTCTATTGATGCCTATTGGTTTCAAAATCACTACAGAAATTGATAGGTATTAATTCCTATCTTTTGATACCTATTGATACCAGTAAGTATTGATGCCTAATATAAAAATCAACATTGAAATTGATAGCTTTGGATGCCTACCAATATTGAGATCAGTTTTGACAGACATTGATATTAAAGGTCTTGATTCCTTTAAATAGGCATCTTAATCTTTAATGCCTATTGGTATCGAAATTCATATTGAAATAGGTTTTGATGCATTCTAATATTGAAACTTGGTTTCAAAATTAGGGGGTACTGATAACTTTACCTATCAATGCATTAAGATAGATATTGAAATTGGCATTAAAAATAAAAGTATTGGTGCCTGTTGATGTAAAAAGGTATTGATGTGTACAAATATCAATGCCTGTCAATGTCACAATTTTGAAATTAATAGGTATCAATGGGTAGAAATGCCAATGGATATTGACATCAAAAAGTAGCTATGTCTCTTGGTATCAAAATAGGTATCAAAATTTATAGTATTAATATCTTTACTATGCCTAGGTCCACGGGCCTGGGGTCAGTTTAGAGAGACAAGATGGCAGTGACTCAGTGGCTCAGAATTCCTGTTTAATTACACTGATTCCTTCTATCCCTTAAGTTTAGGGAAGATGAATGTTGAATGGTCAGACTTACTGGGAGATGTAATGTTGTAATGATGAATGAATTACAACTTGGAGAACTCCTTGATGCTTTAGTGATGGTGCACTCCTGAAAAGAAAAGCAGAATGTGGTTTTCTGAAAAGAAAAGCAGAATGTGGTTTTCATTCTTCTTGAGACAATCTAGACCTGTATACAGATATGAAGTTCACTTAGTGCTCAGCATCAGTATTTATTTCTGTATTTGAAAATATCTGTGTCCTACTGCTACAGACAACTTCTTTTCTTTCAAAGAAAAAAATGTCTGAGAAATGCAACTTTTTATTCCAACTTCACTTTTTATACCACTGTCCCATTTAAATTTCCCTAAAGTGCTTTAATACTAAATGGACATTTTGCCTTTTTTTTCTCTTCCTAAATGGTTACTCCACCGTAACAGGCTTTGCAACATTCCTGAAAAGCTGCTAGGTTATTAAATCAAGGAAAGCTTGTAGGGATAGAACCCTCATGGAAAACATGCTCTATCCTTTTCTTCCCTAATACTCTTCCATTGTTTTCTTAAATGGTTTCTCCCATTTCTCCCATTCAAAGCATTTCTGCTGATCATCACAGGGTGCATGTGTGTTAATATATGTGCTAGTTCTGAGAGGGGATGCCCTGTGGCAGGAATCTTTTTATCCACCTTCCCTGTCTTTTGTTGGTTTGTGTTGTCAAACTCTTGGAGAGCACAAACTGAGATTAAGCTGAAACCAAAGGCAGGCTACAGGACCATGGATTTCCAGTGCTTTAGCTGCTAGTGGCCATTCAGTGCAGGGCAGAGCCAGTATAAAGCAGCTCTCCTTCCCTCCACTAACACCTGCAAGCACGAGATTTTCATTTACAGCTACACCTCTTTTGCTGTTCAGACTTGCTCTGAGTGTGCTGCACAAGTTGCTAATGAAACTATAGCCTCAGTTATGCTGCATTCCCATCCACCTAAAAGAAAAATACTAAAAGTGTGGTGTGAGTCCTAAAAATAGGGTTCAATATTTGCATTTTGGTGCTGTTCTCAACAGAATAACATTTCCTACTGAAAAATGCAGGTCATCAGTACAGTAGTTTGATGTCTTAGTCATTAAAGCATCTGTTTAATCCTGGTGTTTTCAGATGTATGGGACAGGATTTTAGTAGGAAATTCTGTTGATGATTCCCAGAGAGTAATAGAATTCAGTTCTTTCACAGATATTCTTTGGTGAATTAAAAGAGCAGTAGATCTTATTTTCACCACTAAAATAACCTCAAGGGACTCTTATCTGTAGAGAAGGAACACATTTCTGAAGTGCAGGAGGACTATCTCTTAATACTGATGACTTTAATGGATCTGTACTTGCAGACCTGAATTTCACTCACTGGCTTCATAGAACTCCAGAGAGTTTTTCCAGAGAAAATCCTTCCTGTTTTATTTGAGCTCTTTGTTTTTACGTGGTGTTTTTTTCCTTCTAAACAGCAAGAATATGGATAGCATGACACTGCCACAGCTCAAACCATGGCATGGATACTGTCAAAAATATACCATTATGGTTTTCCTCTGAATGTTTGTTCCTAACCAAAAAATCCAAAATTGATTCTTGCTGCTTTCTGTCTGTTTCTGCGGATGGCTTTTACAAGGAGGCAGTGCCAAAGTATAAATAAACATCAGTATTTACAGATAAATTAGCAAACTTGATTTACTTTGTGAATTCTCTTTAATTCTCACCAAGTGTACAGTGATTGAGAAAATGCACTCTGAGAAATGCCAGCTTTGGGGTGCAATGGATAAATTCGCTTCAGCGTTACTTCTGAGAAGAGTTCCACAAGTCTAATGTGATTTATGGCAGATGTAGTGGTCAAACCAAAACCCTAACCATTCTGCCAGGCAAACAGCTAATGGCTCAGCTGGCAGGTGAAGGAACTGAAAGGCTCTGATGAGTAATACCATGAAAAGAAATCTGGATTTACAGGTCTTTTGCCACTTGCATTTGGGATGCTGGAAACAAGCACACTGAGAAGTGAGGACGAGCTAATGCTTGGTGTGCCTCCTGTTTCAGAAAGCAGCTCTGTGTAGAACAGGGATAATTGTGTACTCAGAGGACTTTCATCTTAGTCCTTTAGACTCTTTAGAGAATCAGGTTGGTGTGCACATGAACGTATCTAGAATTTAAGAGACTTTTAAAAACTAAATCTGCAAACTGCTTGTGGTTGCTAAAATGGAGATTTACAGGTGATATGTGGCACACAGAGTTAAGGATCAGTTTGCTTCAGTAACCATGTGCTCCTTGAAAGTAATGAGCTGGACATCAGAGTGTCCTGAGGTACAGACGTAGAAAACAGCTTATTTTGGGGAAAGTTAGTGTTGGTTGATTTGAAACAGCAATGGGCTATGGTAAATTGCATGAAACAGTGACTGATAGGGAACTAGTGAGTGCTCTGGACATGTACCAAAGATGCCAAAGAGAGAGGATACTTGAGCCTGCCCCATCCAAGCGAGCCCAATCTGCCTAGGTTGTGATGCTTTTGAGTGGCCAACAGAGTCCAAGTGCTAGGGCAGTTGCTGGGAGGAACAACTGCCAGGAATGGAAGCAAAATAAAGGAGATCCAAGAGGAGCAGGAGAAGAGGAAATAAGTATTAAAATGGAAGAAAAGGCTCAAGACAGGTTCTCCTCAATTCATAGAAGAATTTTGAAGGGGAAACTTTGTATTGACTGCAGCAGAGTAACCTTCAAGGCACTGTAAAGGCTGTTCTGGCAGACAGAGCTAGCCTGTGACCTCTAGTGAAAAGATACTTTGGAAAGTGCTATCTACTTTGACCACATAGATTATAAATATTTTGGTGAAACACTGTTACGCTTTAATTACCTATTCCTAGGAAGGGATGGCTCATCAGCTTTTGGGTTTAAGCTCGTGCACTTTGCAGAAAAACTTCATAGCCATCTCCTGCTTTGAGGGAAGAAAACAAATTGCAGATTGTTTTCTCAGATGGTTGGAGCTTGGTATATCTTACAAGCAATTTTCTTCTGAAAATGTTATTGCTATGGTCTGTATCAATGGAATTCTTTAGTTTACTGCCTTTGCTGTTTATCAGAGGGCTTTCTGTTCATTCAAGAAAGGTTTACTGTAATCATGGCACAGATTTGGACCTTGGAGTAAAACCACTATAAGAGTCTAGAGGATATGGAGTGAAAGAGTTCTTTTAGTTGTGTGGGATTTGTTTGATTTATTTGACCTTTAATTCAAAGTACAAATGCTGGTATCAGTAAGTGGAGAAGGGCTTTGACCTTGTGTCATGGGGCACATTTTAAGATTTCACAGAGTATTCCAAGAAGATTCTAAAAATTATGTCTCAAAATTGGCATTAAAAAAAAATATATGGGTAGAGGCATTTTATGTCTGCTTTCTTTCAGAACTGCTACTGTAATACGAGAACAGAAGAATTAGCATTCCTAACTCTGGCCCTTAAAACATCAGAGAATAAGTTTGCTTCTCCCTATCAGTCAGCAGTTCTTCCACAGATTAAAAAAAGGAAAAAAATATCAGGAAATGATGACATTCCAAACTCTGGGTCACACATTCTGCACACCCACTAAGGGACACATTGTGGTTTATAATTTCCCACCAAATAGCTGTGGAATTGCCCTTGTGTATGTTTCCTTCTGATTTGGGTACCTTTTGGGTTGGTTTGTTGAGGTTTTTTTTTTTCCTGTATGTGAAGATAGAAGACATGGCCTGTGCTCCTGAAATGTCCTGTGCTCTTGTAGTACAGGAAAAAAGAATGCCAACAATGTTTTTCCTAAAATCTAAACAGAGCTCCAAAAGTATCAGAAATTATTTTTGGAAGATGATTTTGAATCACCATGACAAATCAGTATTTTTAAAATTAAAAAAAAAAAGTGTGTACCTTTAAAATAAATGAGTGTGGTGATATTTCACTGTTGTCTGTGTGACACAAAATATGCATGTACACAATAGGCACAACGTGGTTCAAGGGCTGAACGTGGGTTCATTCCTGCACATGTTTGTAAAGTTCCTCTCTTGGAGTTATTTCACTAATTTCAATGCAACAGAAGTCTCTTTTGATTTCTGCTGTACTAGTGAGATTCCTGCTTTCATCCTTTTATGATTGTCTTTGCCACTAAAAGAAAATTGTGTATGAATGTAAAAGCAGCAAATTGGTGGTGACACAGCCATTGGTTGCCCTGGGAGTACTTGCTGCATCCTTCAGTTTAATTTGCTTAATATATGTAATTAATTAGGCAACTGCAAAATGATAGAAATGTATTTGTGGATTCAGCCTCTGTAAATTAGTGGTAAACAGTTTGATACTGCAGGACGTCAGGGCTTTCTCTGTGGGACTAATGATGTCTAATGCCTCAGCAATCATTTGTGGAGCTCATCATGTTTACCTATTAAAATGAAGTCATTACATTTTGCTGTAGAAATCTTACAGTGCTTTTGGTACTACCTGCTGCGAATTTGGCTGTGAATTTCTGATCCTGAATAGCACTGTGAATCCAGGTGGGCAGGACCCTGTCCACTGAAGTATTTCCCACAAAGGCAAAAAGAAGTGTCCTGAGGGGTGGAGATAATTTAAAATGCTTGGACTGAATGGCTGGAACGTGTCTACTTGTCTGCAGAGAGCTTTAGTGCAGCAGGTGCTGTGCCCACACTTTGCAGCTGGGCACACATGCAGCTCCTGAGCCTGCCTGCACAAATGATAAATCTTTCATACATGAAAAGCCATAGGAAAAAAAAAATTGGAGGCTCAGCTGAAAGAATTTTCAAAATTAGGCTTAAGACCAAGCCTTCCTAATTTCCTGTACAGAACTCTTGTTGTTTTTCTCCCCTCAGACAGTTTAAGGGAAAGAGATAATTTAGCTGGGGTCCAGGCACGTGGTTCTGAATGTCATCTGTACCCAGGAGATAAGTGATGTAACCTTAGTGCAAAGAAAAAAAATAAATGCAACTTCACTTGTTTACAAAAGGGGCTTTTTTTCTCTCGAGGAAATTCTTGTGGTTTTTTTGGCACTGTCAAGCATCGTAAGAAACTTTAGGAACTTAACCATCGAATTAGTAGGGTTGGAAAAGACCTATAAGATCATTGAGTCCAGTCAGGGTGGCAATTAGATTGGGCTCTGTGGGGATGAGCCTTTTGCAGCCCAGGGTTTTGAGTGCCTCTGTCCCTTGTTTTAACTCGTTCCACCTGCCAAATCTATTAGAAAATGGATTATTTTTTTTTTATTTTTGTGAGCTGTGGCCTAAATATACAGGAGATTTTCCTGTATATGAAATGAAATGATTTCTCAATAGGGAGCAGTAAGATGAACATAGTGAATTTATTAATAGAGTACAAAAAAAGCAAAGATATTTTAGCTGGTGTCCTGTGTATGTAGTAGGTGAACAAAAGTGTTATTTTTCACAGGGCTGAAAGTGTCTATTTTTCTGCTGTGAAGTGTGAACAGGGTTAGGATCAGCAAACACCTTGTTAGGTAGGATTTCATTTGGTGCTTATGTTGGAAATGAGATGCAGCTTTTAAACCCTTTGTCAACCAATTCCTCCCTGGATTTTGAGGTTGAGATGGTGGTTTCCAGTCAGGGCATGATGTGTGGTGTGTGATACATCAGTTTATTAAGAAGTATCCTACAGTTTGAATGGCTATATAGAATTCTCTGTAATTATAAAACATAAGCCTGGGGAAAAGCCTAGCTCCACAAATGTTAGCGGCATACACACACATTCACAAAAAAAAGAGACTTTCAACTCATGCTTTTGGTTTCAGTGGTTGTTTACAAACTCTAAGTACATGGAAACAATTTTTAAAGTAAGACAACTATCAGTGTCTTCTTTCCTTAGCTGGGCTTGGAGACCTCCAGGCTTTGAGATACTTGTGAAAACAAAGCCTGTGTGTACTGAGTAGCAAAGGATTTTGTGTGGATGTTGTAGCTTGATTTTCTGGACTGATTTTTTTTTTCATGGAAAAAAACCAATGCAATTCAGGATATTAGAGGATTTTTGGCAACTTTAAGGGGGTTTTAAACATTTAACTAGGTGATGTTAATTGCATTCTGAAGGACAACCAGCTTAGTTGGTCAATGAGGATCCCTCACTGGGGTCAGTATTTTCAATACTTATTCATTCCCTCCACCTAAACTGCCAGGACTCACACAGTGATCATGGGTTCTCTTTACTTTGTCCAAGGTGGGGGACCTTTTTGCTATCCCTGATTTGAGTCAAACTCCTGCCAACAAGTGATCTAGGATCTCTAAACCTTGTGTCAGGCACTACTGAGTGCACCATACTCCCAACATTTTATTAAGGAAGGCGTGAAGGATGCTTAATTTCTTTAAAAAGAGAGAGACCCCAAAGAACCCACAGGAGCAGCTCCTTTTATCCAGAAGATAAACATGTAAAGACAGGTAAGGACAAATTGAGGCTCTAGGCTCCACTGTCAACACGCTGGGAGAGCAAACATCCCTTTGCTGTCCCTGTGGGCCTGTCCTGCCTGCCAGTCAATATGTGCTTTATTACACACGGTATTGATCCAAGGCACCACGCCACAGTGCCAGTACACTTTGTACTGGGGCATGGCACTGGGGCTGCCACTCCTTCAGGCTTGCCTGAACTTCTCTCGTGTGCTGTGGCCTGAGACTCTGTCTCAAGCAGCTCTTTCCCAGAAGAGATCTGAGGCACTGTGGGCTCACCTTTAGCAGAGATGCTGCTGTGGCTGGATGAACACTTGGGGAGCTGAGTAGGCTGGGACTGGGATTTTGGCAGCTAGGTAAGGATTTGTGTGCCCACTATAGGATGTCCTTGAGGGACACCAGATTACAGGCAGTTGGCACATTTAGTTTGTCCCAGTTCTTACTCTTCCACGTGAAGAAAGTAACCTGCCTCTGACTGTCAGAGACACAAATGTGCAATGGTTTAAAAGCGTGTCCTGCATGAAAGACAGAGAGAATCTTTTCTGACTTGTGCAATTTGAGGAGCAAACATGGGTGTTTACCCTGTGCCAAAATCTGTCCACATAAGCAGATCAGACTTTTTTCTTTTTATTTTTTTAATGTTGTTGTGGAAGGTCAGAGACTATTTTTTGCTGCTCTTTTTTTTCCTTTTTTTTTTTTTTTTTTTTTTTTTTGCTTAGTAAAGAAAAGTTCCCAGAAACCAGAGTAATGATCTGATTTCCAATTTTTCTTCTTGGTGTACTTAGTTAAATATAACTGTGGCAGTCTTGCCTTTGAGCAAAGATGCTGTAACTTCTAAATAAGCAATAAACTCCTTTGTCCATTAAAAAAAAAAAAAAGTAACCTCAGAATTACTGGTATAAATGGTACAAAATGACTCAAGGGCTGTTTACATCCTGAGCCCTGAAAATTTACCATGCAATTGTTTGGGGTTCTGCCTCTGGATGTCTTCATGCTCAAAAACTGTGCTACCTCCTGCAACCCTCACTGCTCTCGTGGAGTCTGGAGCAGAAATTTGGGGGTTAGACACATTCAGTGTGCAATACAGTATTAAGGGTAGCTTTCCCCTCGTGCTGTGTGTGTTTCAAACAGCACTGAAGGATTAATCTGCTGTAACATGTCAGGACTGAATCATGAATTCGAGTCTCTTTGCTTTGCCAGGGACAGCTTTTATTTGTATCTCTTTGCAATTATGTCTCAGTATCCTATTTGCAAAAGAGATAATCATTCTCTCCCTGATAAGGGTACTGTGGCTTTTCTTATGCTGGGGGATTTTTTGCTGGGTGTGTATTTCTGATAAACTCTTAGCAAAGTGGACGTGTAACAGTGAGAACTGTGGTGGTTTGGGTATGTGTTAATGACACAGCCAACTTGGGCCACTTTCTGCAAGGTTATGGGGTCTGCAGGGTTATTTCTGCCCATGATGTATGGTATAAACTGCCCTCTTTATCCCAATAGCTCCCCACCTCTTTGGGGGCGTGTGAGAGATGGAGGGGGGTTTGATAAGGGCTCAGCTTTCCCCTATTCTGTAAACATTCTTCTCTGCTGAATACCCCAAACCTCTTGTTCCAAGTCCTGTTGGATACTGTCACATCTCTGAGCATAAACAGTAGTGAAATCTAAGTCCATAAAGTAGCTTTTATAAATAACATTGATTAAAACATCCCAAACTGGTTTTTGTGCTTATTTGCACAGTGGATCTTGTAGAAAAGCTCAGCAAACAATATTGCCAAAAAGATATTTAGTTTAGTTTTCTCAATACTTTTTTCTACTTGGTAAACACTGAATAAATTTCTAAAACACATAACTGGTAAAGTAAAATAGCTGAAATAAACAACACTTGTCTATTTGACTAGATTTCCCTTATCTAGTAGTGATCACTTCTTTACACCCTTTTATTTTGACTACTACTGAGCTAAATTACTAATAGTGGAAGTAGGTTTCAGGACAACTGCATCTAAAATAAGTGGACCTCTGACAGTTTAAGGAAAAAATTTGCCCTTTGTTGAAATCATGATTGCCACATCCCCTAAGAGGGATTTCAGGCATGGAAACTGAGGAGAGGGGCTTATTTATACCTACTGAGGACAAGCAGAATGCCTCCTATGCACTGTAACCCATGGCTAACTGTCCTAGGTTTGCTTTTTGCCATGGAGTGTGTAGGATTTCTTGGCCCTTGTGGCAGACCTGTTTCATGGCCTGCAAAGAGCTTTACATTCAATGAACTGTGAGTCATTGCATTTGGAAGGGGCTGTCCCAGGAGACACCACAAATAGAAGCAGCTCTGTGGTGATCCCATCAAGTACCAAAGGGAACCCAAAAGGACCACGTGGGAAGTTACTTCCAGGATTTCTGCTCTTTGTGGACATGCTATCAGAAACTTCTCAGAGCAACTGGAATACCTGATCTTTCTTTTTTGAGTTAATATTTATCTGATTCCTAAAGATCCAGAGTTGCAAATTTTTTTCAAAGTAATTTTGGCACCAAGTTCTTACTGCAGAAAAAAAAATTGATTTTTTTTTTGTACCTCCGTGATAAATTGGTACCACTACTTGACTTCTAGCAACCAGTTATCAGGTTGCACTCTGCAATCAGAAAATCTGTAATCAGATTCTTTTGAACTCTCCCACAAGTCTTGTCACAGCACCTTTCTTTCACTACGTGATTTCTGCCTGCACAAACACAATTTAATGTTGAAGTTCATTTAGATTAGCTGTTGTAATGTTGCCTGATGAGCTGCCAGATAGGCACGTGTAGATACTTCAGCTGAGATTTGATCTCTTGCTGCTAAATTCTCACTTGCCTGAGGTTTTCATAATCCTTAGGGCATTACCTCGGCTGCTAATTACTTCTCTCATCATGTACAAAATTGTGTTATTTCCCTTAAAGGTGATGCATCATCTTCATCCAGCTTAACTTGCAGACCTGCAAGTCTCTTTCCAGTGTTCCACTGAGTTTCTTGTTCTACTGGTTTCCTGTCAGCTTCTGCTTTTCAATTACAACTGCTTGGAAACACGTGATTTCAGTACCTATACTTTTAGATTTTTTGAATGTAGTTAATTTTACCTATTGGGCATACCTGTCCCTGCTTCCTTTTCAGATGAATGCACACTGTCAGCAGTTGCATGTCCATGCAATGATTGTGTCTGATTTGCAGAAACATTTTAAGATATCTATGTGCAAAGTGTCATGGAGGTATACTTTGTACTGTGTTCTGTGCTGTGGACCAGGCCAAAGGGGAGGATGTGGTTTAATCATTAGAAACCTTGGACTTAGAGGCATTACTTCAGGTTTCTATTCTTGGTTTTAATGCTGACTTAACATTTGACTTGTGTGAGTGATATAACCTTTGCAGACCCCTGTCTACCCACAGATAAAATTAGTGTTATAATCTCTACTTCTCAAGTTTTGTCATTAAAAAGAGTATACTGGTCTGTCTGTGCAAGCCCTGTCTGAAAGCCTGCTGAATATAAAGTTCAGCTCTGAGGAGTCATTTTCATCCCTTTCCATCCTCATCCTTCAGTGGTACAGCTTCTCACTCCTGGGGTACTGGCCCATATGCCCAGCTAGAGATCTCTCATGACTTCCTCTCAATAAGCCAAAGGAACTATAAACCAGAAGAATGAGGGTTGTGAGCACAGGAGAAATCACATCTTTGGTGTATGGCCTATGAACAGACAAATCACTCTCACAAGCAATCCTGGTACACCTCAGCTTCAGAGTCAAAGGCAATAATTTACTACCTGAGCTTAGCCTTTTTGACCTGCCTAATCCAGACACACCAAATTTTGGCAGTTGTAGATAATGAGAAGGACAAAAAAGCCAGAGCTCCAATTATTGGGGGGCTCTGTGCATAATTTTGTGAAGCAGTCAGGTGCCATGTTGTCATAAATGATGTATTTGGGTTGGACAGAACTGTGACAACTGAGTTCCTCTGTGGCCCATACAGGAGCTGTGTTGAGTAAGTTTTATTTCTGCAGGAGTTAAAAATATTGCACTTATGCAACTTGTAAGTGGTATAGATATACATATGCATGAGTCAAAATCTTTTCTTTCCCTTCCTTGTGTGATTAGACCAGCTAGAGACAAAATGGACCTTGAAAGGAATTGGCCCAACTGTGCATCTATCTTATGGCTCTGCTCTATAAAATATCTCTCACAGGAGAAATGAAAGCTCTCTGGAAAATCCCACTCAGTAAGTACAAACTAGTGTTGACAGTGCTGATTTGGATCTGTACTGTTCTTCTCCTCAGGTTTCTAATCTTCAAAATAAAAGAGAAAATGGCAGTTCCTGAAAGCTGGAGCCAAAAGAGCAAAAGAACAGTTTTGAATTTTAAGTGATACTCATGGACTAAATTTAACAGTGAGGAGAAACTCAGCCTTGTTAGCTCCACCTTGATGTGTGAGGACTGCATGAATTAGTGGAAAATATTTCAATTGTAAAAGGAGTATTATCAAAATAAAAAATAAAAAAAAGAAAGA
>WBNO01019205.1:0-44706 GCA_013400575.1 Peucedramus taeniatus | reverse complement strand
TGGGATATATTTCAAATTGCTGGGAGTCATCCTCTGGTAAAATGATTTGAAATGGTTCAATACTGTTATAGAATAGATTTTATGGTCTGATTTTTCAAAATTGCTAGATATCCAATCTGCTGAAGTCTTCTGAAAACAGGCTGCTTATTCTGATACTGAAAATGGGAGATGAATTCCAGGGAAATTCTGGCTGAGAATATTAATGCTGAGATCTTTTTAAAATACTAGAGATTTAGAATAATACAAGGGTTAATGTAGCTGAAAATATGCAGAGCCATGAACAACCAGTGCTTCCTTCTTGTGAAACCACCCTTGCTGAAACAGGAAACCTCTAGTGATTTTTACTACTTTCAACAAGAATCAACATGCCAAAATTATCAATATCCTTCCCAGTATTATTCTATTTTGCTTAGATACTAACATAGATTCAGTGCATTAACTTTGCAGCTGAATGGCTGGAACTTGGTGGTTTAATTGCCAGTTGCTCCATGGTTTAGTAGATAAACTCAGCAGCTGTTGTTTTGTGTTGGACGTGGTTTGGAGAATTTGCAGATACTTCAGCTCTTCTTTGAAAGCCAAAACACTTTGACCCAGCTGCACTATGAAAGAGAGCTTCCAAAACTTCTCTTCAAGCAAATATATCCAATTCATTCAAGCTCTGCTCACAATATGTTTGAGACCAGACGCTGAAACAGCAGAAATAAATGATGAATTACAGACCAAGATCAAATAAACTGGGAGTAATAGTGGCTTCCTTCATACTGCTCAAGAAGCCAGCCGTGCTTTCTACCAAGACTGGCTGTTTATGGTCTCTCTGATGGAGCTATTCTTTTCAGAGTGAATTCTGATATTAAAGTTGTCCTGACGGGTATCAGGAAGACACTTTTCACATAAAGGAATTTTTTTAAAAGGGAAAATAAAATCACTGTGGATGCACAATAGCTCCAAAAACTGTGAGAGAAAACATACAGCTTATCTGTTTAGAAAAATAGACTTCACTTCAATGAAAACTTAGAAGTAATTAAGAATGGCCTAGTATGCAGAGTGATAAGCATTACATAAGTAGTCTTATGCATAGAAAACATTTGTCACATCTTCTGAAAATTCCAGAAAGAAACAAGCTTCACAAGCCTTGTAGTGTTTCTAAATGCATTGCGTGATAATGTTTTGGCTACCAGAATGCACTTCTGTTCCACAGTCAGTACTGAACATCTGTAGGTTCTAAGGTACCTAACAAAATGGAAAAATTTCTTTGCATAAGATGCAGAATCTTACAAGGAACGTATAGATTTTAAAAGCTAATTTAGTGCATTACTTGCACCACTAAGGTCAATGAGTGTTCCATTATTCGGTAAGGACCCACCATCTGCTTGCTGAGCAGTTCCAGTGAAACATAATTAGAGGATTCTTGCCATTACTTGGGACTCATGACAGATTACTTTATGCCCTGAATTACAGCCTTTACAGAATAAAAGCTTAATGCCAGATTTACAAATTCCTGATGGGGCTCTTGTTGAGTTATGGAACCATAACCTGAGATGTACATAGGTGCATTAAGATTTGAGTAATAAGTAGCTTGAGCTCCTATAAAAATAATTTGCTAAGAGTCGGGGGTTTCAGAATACTAGCTGGCCATACGCTTGATACATTTTGAATACAACTAGAGTCATGAAAGGAACATATTAGCCTTGTGTAAATTCCAGTGACTCAATGAATTTAAGGTTAGGTCTTGAAGGTACAGAAGGATGAAATATGTAGGGAGGTGGCAGCTCCAACTACTGAACTCTTTTTCCCACCTCTACTGCTTGGCACAGATTAACCTTTGAGCTTGTGTCTCATACAGTGAACAGTTCCATTTTGCCTGTATTTCTGAACAAACCAGGCCCAGATGGTAAAACTACATTTTCAGTTAATGCTGTGGTCTCTCTCCAAAGTTTACATAAAGTAGAAAAAACATTAGAGTGCAGGTTAGTGAAATATACACTTAAAACCAAGGAACTGGTAGGAGACCTGAGGTCTTTCAAATCTTTCCTATGCGCTGTTACATAAAGTTCCAGCATAAGTTTCAGTATGGTTCCTGGGAAAAGAGGTGTAAAAAGATTAATAATAGCTTGAAGTACATTCACATTCACAGCACAGAACTATTTAGGAACAGACTGCAGAGGATTTACATGAAAATGATGAATGTCAGAATAAAAAAGTATACCTAGTTTATTGCTTGAAAGAACGACTAAAAAAGAATCTCTGCATGAAGCTGTACTGACAAATCAAATGTTTTATTGTTTTGGAAAGACATAAATTCCAAAATTTGAGGTTCAGGACCTTAGAGATGGCATCTGTTTCATGTCTGCTGCCAAATGTGTAATACAAGTCCCCAAGTTCAAGTGGGAGTTGTACAGAAATAATGTTGATAGTTTTTGTTCTTTCTGAGGGACAGATTACAGTAGCAATATTTCTTTTTATGAAAAAAAAAGAGTGAAAGTGGGTCCCAGCAACACAATTCTGAATAGAACAAAAGAATCAAGAGAGAAAATAGAAACAAAACACAAGCATTCTAATAAAAAGGGTTTTTTCTATGACCAGTGGTATGATTTAACTTCATTCAGGTTGTATAATTTATGCTAATACTGTTAAAACATAGAGTAAAATCTTACTTTCTCTACAGAACAGGAACATAGAAGTAAATATTTTGATCATAATATACAATCCCAGAAAATTATGCCTGTACCTTTCCTTTAATTATTCTGAAGAATATGGTTCTAGGAAGATTTCTTTGTTTTACAGAACCACTGAATGAGTTTCCAGGTTCCTGTCTGCCAGGAGGTTGTTCAATGGTAAATTCTCACTACCCAGCTTTTTAATATTCCCCTGCAGTTGTAATACATGACATTTTTCTACTTCATCTGTTATATGTTTCATTCATCACATAAAAAAGGCATTATGCAGGGTTTGGAACTGAGATCCTGAAGTAATTTATTTGGTCTGTTATGTGAAATGTCACATACATGGAGTGAAAATCTGGCCTCACTGAACTTAACAGAAGTAATTTCTATTGGCCTTCACAGTGGCAAGATTTTTGTCCATAACCATCAATAAAGATGTCAGTATTTACTAACAGTTATGAGACAGTTTATTTTTTTATTTATTTAAAATGACAAAGAAGGGAAGAAGCTTTGGTAACTGTGAAAATTGTTAGCAAATGGTGACATTTTATTAGTGACTCCTATATTGAACATGTTAAAATACTACATATATTGATTCTTTAATGCTTTATCCTTCTCAGCAATGACTGGGACAAAGTTTTGGTTGTGTTTTTCTTTGGCATTTAAATTAAATTAGTGACAATGGATACCTATAATGGTTGCTGAATAATTTTATTGCCTGAAAAATCATATTATATGATTTTTTTTTTTTAATTTTAACATTTTTCCCTGATTATCTTGATTTTTTTCTGCTGAACAGCACCATTTTTCTATGCTCATTTCTGAAAGACTTATGAATGGTTTGAAAAATAGCAAGTGACATGCATTGGCCTGACAGTAGTTCAAGTACTTCAGTTATAAATATACATTAATATGTCATACTGCAATGACTAATTACATTGAAAAGTGTCGATTAATTATCTCATAAGATTTCTACACTGTAGTATTCTCACAAGGTGACATCTGCAAATGCAAGCATGAAAATTTGATAAGGAAAATGGCTTGTAAATGGAACCGGCAGCATCAAATAGTTGCCCTGAACAAATCCATGAGAACGTGTTTTGAGTTTCCTGTATCCTCACAAGACTAAGACCCTTCCATTTTATCTTCCTAAATTTTGTTTTCCCATTCTTTTCAGTGAAGTACCTTGTAAAACCTTTCAAACTTAAGAAATGTAACCTCTGTTCCCCCTACCATCCCAGAGAGCCTGACCCCACAACAAAGAAGTAACTAACATTTCTGTTTCAGGAAAGAGAGTAAACTTTTTACACGGTCATGGCACTGTCAATTATGTGCTTACATTACTAAACTAAAAAGCCCAATAAATAATCTTCCAGTGTTAGAGATTTGCAATGTAATAAGCACCTTGTTGATCTAATCCCTATTACTCTGTTCACGATATCACAGGATATCGTGCAGTGCAGTGCAGTGCAGATTCTCTAAAAAAATCTCAACTATTTTATCAGATTTGCAAAGACAAAACTAGTGAATGCACTTTTTTTCCATCAAATAAATCCAAATAAATGGTGGTGATATAACAGTGTTTAGCATAATATTCTAGTCTGATGCCTTGTGAAGGCTGACCTAGAACAGAGGCTAGACGGAGTAAGAGAATAAAGTAGATATTTATTAAAAGGCCTCAATGGATCCGCCTTGGGCAGCACAAGAGCCCAGCCAGGCCTACACCCAAGATGAACCCAAAATGGTCGCAAAATGGACAACCAGTCATGGGGTCTGTCACTTTTATAAGTTTTGGTCAATTTGCATATTGGAGTTAATTGTCCATTATAGCTTTAGCTTATGAAGTCTCATCCTTGTTTTTTTCTCTTCAGTCCATGTTGTTTATGCTCTTGGGCCTGAAATTTGGGTGGTTGTCCTTGGTCCCAAGCTAGGAAAGGAATTGTTTTGTTTAGCTATTCTGTGAAGAGACCTTATCTTCCCTGAATATGAAGCTCAGAACTATACACTAAAGCAGTACAGAATCTGAAAAACATAAAAGCTAAAACCTAAGGCATCAGTCTACGTGTATATTATGCAAAACCTCTATTGATTAAAAACAATTTTTTGTGCAAATATATACATAAATAAAAACCCTAATGATTAGTGTGCAATAACAACATAATATTAACACGACATCAGAAAAATCAACAAAATATAATATTATTTTAATAAAATGTATTACAAGGAAAGCAATCAAGTTATTTAAAGAACAAAAAATGTTTTATTTCATGAACTTGATAATTTTGCTTGTACCTGCTTTCTCATGTTATCAGCTCAAGATGTCAGTGTTCATACCTTTTGTAGGGGAAAATTATTCCAAACTCATCAAATTTGTTTAGTTATTTAGGAGGTTAAAACAAATGATCCAAATTTCATGAAAGTTAGCATCCTTATATGATTGAAATTAAATCAACTAAGTTTCTGTAGCTTTCCAAAGGTAGTTAGAATAAAGCAACATCTTTAACATGAATTCAGGTGGGAAGCAGAAATTCAAGAACAGGGGAAAGTGAATAAAGAAGGAAAGAAAAACACAGATCAGGGTTATAGATGTTCTGTCCTGGACATTGATGAAACAGTCATTACAGACAGAGATGGCATCCTGTGAAGAGATGAATTGCTGCTGCTGCTGCTACTTTGCTGAAGGTGCTTTGAAATGGAAATATTAACAGGCTTGAATGTCCTGACCAAGCAAGGCTGTGTGCAGAAATCAGAGCTGTCTTGGCAAATGATAAGAAAAATTGCAATCACAGCTGAGTGGCAGAAGTGCAACATGCATTTCCACAAAAGAATTAGAATTAGGCAGTATGGCAAGGATCTAGAAATGGAAACGTTCAAAGGCACAAATGAATTGTCTTTGTTAGAAAGAATTCAAATCTAATCTTTACTAGCACAGGAATGCACATAAAAGATATCTACCGACATAATCACATTTGGATTTACACCAGCATCTGCAGGGGCAATATTTGGGCCAACCTGCTTTTATTTGAAGAACATGCGGTTAGACTGGATGAAACCCTTCTGACAGACACAGAGAAATGAATAGGGAAAGGGGGCAGTGCTGACAAAATTCTTTAAGATAGTTATGTGAAGCAGCGGTGGCATTGGTGGTGCTAATAGTTCTTGAGCAGCTTTGTTAAATGTACTGTGTCGAGTGTCTGTATCAGATGAGCCATCAATTATGTTGAGGTTCTGGAAATGGAAGAAACTCTAGTGGACTATGGAGCTGTCTTTGGAGCTGTGACATCCCAAAAGCCCATTCCCAATCTCCAGAAATGGAAACCTGGCTACCACATTAACTTTTTGTCCAGGTCATGAAAAGGCTGTCAAAAATGAGAAATCTGGAGCTCAATGAAGAGCTGGTTTTGAGTGAAATACTGCCTATAATGCTAAAGTTCTGTTCAAACCTAACAAACTTTTAGTCTCCTTCAGTCATTAAGTAGCTGAAAGTACTGCAGGCTCTGCTTTGAAAAAGGAAAAAAAAAAACATATCTGAAGTATATGTAAGGCAAGTTTGAGGAAAATAATGTCACCAGTTATTCTGAGGAAATACTGTGGAACTGCAAATTGTGAAGCAGACTAAAAGTGAGGTGAAAAGAGGGCACCAGGTATAATATGAGCCACCACTGAGAACAGAAAAAGACAAAGAAGAAATTTAAGGCCAGATGGAAATTTAGTTTGTTCTAATAGGAAATGGATTTGTGAGCAGAAAAAAAATTAAAATTATTCCTCCTTAGAAGAAACTTCCATTTTTTCATGTTTTATTCTACATGGCCACAAATTTTGGCTGATAATTTTGTTCAGAATATAGAACCATACTGCATGTTCATTCTGCTGCAATTTTGTCAAAATAGATATCTTTGAACAGAAACATTAAAAAGAGTATAAAGTATAAATACTGACACAACAGATGTCACTTTGCTGTTGTAGTATGTTTGCAGTAAATTTATGTCATGAGAAATTTTGGAATGTGTCCTGTTTCAGTTAATATCCCTTTAATTTTGAATTAAGAAATCTACCAGGCCTCATTAGTGCCCTTAAATCATTTGCAGTTCATTTGAAATAGTGTTTGGTGCGTAATGTTTGTTCATCCAAG
Organism: Peucedramus taeniatus; assembly: GCA_013400575.1. Lineage (NCBI taxonomy): Eukaryota > Metazoa > Chordata > Aves > Passeriformes > Fringillidae > Peucedramus > Peucedramus taeniatus. The sequence goes on along the minus strand of WBNO01019205.1, from coordinate 37,911 downwards.
AGCTGGTATTGTGTCACTGACCTGTAGGATGCAGCAGACACTACTGCGGTTTGCAGAGCAAACTTGGGCCCTCTGGGAAATGAAGAATAAATCATAAGAAAGTTAAAGAAAGTCATTCAAAGCCTCATACTCTTTTCTCCCCCCTTTTCCCTCTCTGTTTTCCCCTTTTCCAATGTCTCTGAATGCTTTGACATCTTTGGCAGTCTGGAAGACATTTCTTCAAAGTCTGTGAGGTGCAAAGGCAAGGGGACAAAAGTACAGCCTGTTGAGGGATGCACAAAAAAAATATTGGGAAGTTGTCTACCACCTTCTCACACTTTCCCTTTCTCCTGAAAAACAAGGCAGGGTGTGTGAGGATGGCACATCAGGGTGGCTGTCTGTGCCTGGTCTTTTGTGGTGCTGTGAAGAACCCAGGCCAGGGCAAGGCAGATGAACAGGCAGATGGGAGCAATCTGGGGGAATGGGGACTCCTCTGAGCCAGCCCTGCCAAAACAGAGAGTGAGCAGAGACAGGGAAGTAGCCCTTGCTGAAATCCAGAGTTCAGAGGGCTGGTGGGTGTGTATGGCTGGGTGCCTTAAGGATCTGGGAAAGGACTCCACTGAACAGAGTTGTGTGTCTGTGTGCCTGTGGGGGGGTTACTTCTCTCTCTTTTTGGATGGAGAGAGCAGAAGGTGAAGTCAATAAATTGTTATATTCAAGGTCATGGGTTAGGAATGTAGAAATTTAAAGTATCTAAGGACTTCAGGAAGGTCAGAGAAAGGAAGAAGTGAACTGAAAGGGAAATTCTCAAAAGCACCAGGAGTCCTGGTGCTACAGTGCATAAGCAGAACAAGTATTTCTTTCTTACCAAAAACAAATGCAAATGATGTTTCTGATACATCAGTCAAGATATAGCTGTTTGGCAGAGAAAAATGTCAACATAAATAAAGCTTCATAGATTTGTCTGAAGTGTATCTATGCAAAATAGAGATAAATGTTAACATTTTGAAGGGCTGTGACAGGTTTTAATATATAAAAAAAATGTCTTTTTAATGCTTTAAATTTTTAAAATGTTTCTGCTTAAAGATAACTCTTTCAAGTATTGACAAAACAGGTATGCAAAATTAAAGAAAGGAGAGTGTGGAGTGAAACAGAAGCAGATAACAGACCTCAGGTACTTGCAGTGATCTTTGCTCTCACTATTTCATCTTACAGCTACTTCTGTGTCTTCCTCAAACTTCTACTCACTGTGTTTGTCTGCAAATCACAAGTTCTTTACCAGTCCAAAAATATGACCGAGTGCAACGCGTACATTCGGTTCATTGTAGGTTCCCTATTTGTACCGCCACTCCTCACAATATAGAACAAGCAGGTAATTTTGCGATATGCTTCTTAAAAAATACAAACAATGTTCTTACTAGAGCAATGGAATCTGAAAGATTGTTTATTTTACAGTATGATATGTGAAAATACTGCTTAAAATTTTACTTTGATAACAAGAGTACTTAATTTTTGTATGGCCTCATTTACCACATGCTTCTCAAAAAACTTGATAATGAGGGAAAATAAGAAGATAACTCTCTTCCCCCTGGTTTGATAGAGATTTATTTAGCTCATGTAAAGATGTTTTCTGTAGTTTTCATCTTGACATCTTCAGGTGTGGAGCTTTTAGCTCTCTTTCCACAACATACTCAACAAAAGGAGCATGTGTCCTGTAAGAGTTACTAAATCTCTCATTTAATTTTTCAAGCATGGAGCACTGTGGAATCTCACATACTAAATAACATTTTCAGTTATCATTATCACTAAGTAGCTTGTAACTTCAGAGAACCAAAGTAAAACAAACCCTCAAAACCTAAGCCATCAATAAACCTTAAGTTAACAAAAAATTTTGTTTCCCTAAACTGCTTTGAATTGAGCCAAATGTCTATGTGTGGCCCAGAAAGACACACAACAGAGTGTTGTGCTTCATTCAGACAGTGATATTTTAAATTCCTGTGGGTGTATAATCATGCATTTCTGTGTGCATCAACACTAAGAGAATCCCAAAAATAACCCCATCAAACTATTTTAAAATTCTTGATTGATTTATTCCTAGTTTTTAAAGTGAAAATGTCTCTCCTTTTCCACAGTCAGGAAGACAAAATAATTATGATCAAATGCCTTTTCAGTTTATACCACTCAAGACTACATGCATGTGAACCTATCCCACTTCAGGTCAGAATGTGAGGCATACATTTTTCTATATGAGTAACCTGGAGAAAGTCAAACCTTATCATATCTGCCTACAGAGGCAAATGCAATTGGATTATTTGTATTCCATGCTGGTGAAGTGGAGACCTTAAAAACTTGCAAAGAAACTTTACTTAACAAAGATCTTCTAAGGTTCTTTACTAAAAAAGTTTTGTTTCCTCAGTTTTCCTACTCAAACATGAGAGAATGAGGTTATTCATTGAAAATTCCCAGTTTTTGTAGAGATTTTTCCTCTTAATAGCAAAGAGGATTTTTTTTACATACTAATTAATTGTGTGAAGGAAGTAAGGGAAGAAAATCTACTTGTGTATCCTTCACATTTTGCACATAGATCATACTATATGTTATGGTTGCCTCTCTTTTTTTATGTACATAGAAATACTCTATTTATTTAGAGTTAGAAAAGAAGAAAATGGGGAAACTGTGGTAAGTTGCATTTATTCTGAATGATTTAATTTAGTCAGTGGGGCACTCATTCTGGATGAAAGCTCTCAATTGTAGTAAAAATGGTGTATTATATCAATGTAAGATTTATCCCACCATACACTTTAAGGCAGTACATGAATAAAACAACCATGAATAAGACAACCTATCGTGAATGAATGGATGATACAATAATGGAAAAAAGTTTTTTTTAAAAAAGGGAAAAGTCCTTTTTAAAGAGCAACATATTTTTTATATCATATATAAAAAAAGGACAGATTAGAGCAATTCCAGAGATGAATCTGTTCTGGCATTATAGGAACAGTGGCAGCACCAAAGCTCTCCTGTGTGGAATTTCTTTTGTAATCTCATATTTTTTTTCTATGGCAAGAAGATTTGAAATAAACTCTAAAGCCTATCTTGTCTTCCTAGAGGGTCAGTATTACTTTTATGGATTGTTAAATAAGAGGGAGAAATTTAGGAAGTAGCAAACCTGGTGTGAATTTCCAATTGGTTCCTTTTTTTTTCACTGAATTATAAAATAAGAAGCTAATGTGCAAATTTCCTCTGTACTTGAACCACTCTCTTTTGTAAATGTCACTTCCAAATTCTGTGTGAAAATGTTATTCTTGAGATGCTGTAGACAAGGATAAAAAGAAAAAGACAAGAGGTAAAAGAAGAATATAAAGTTTGAAAAAATTATATATTATAACAGTATAATTATATTAGTAAAACTCAAAACAAATATAACATATTTTAATGGATTATATGGATAATAAAAAATCGCACACGGTTCTCTCCTTTTATCTTTCCATTTTATTTGTAAAAACAGAAGGAACATTACATGGCACACAACTGGATTCCAGCACAGACATTAGTGATGCATGTGATTTTTCATTGGGGGAATTTAAACAGCTTTATTGATGTGAGTATTGGTGCCACTATTTGACATTTAGAGAAGTGTAGGAACACAAGAACAGAGTTCAGGGAGGGAACATTTAAAGTTCTTGTTAGGTGTGAAATGACTTAAAGAGAGGGCAGCTCAGACTTGGTTTTTGGGGACAGGTATGGAGGATGATACCAGGCTTTTGTCTCATTCATTATTATTTCAGGTTGAGGTTTTCTCACCAACATCTTCCTTGTTCCTGTTCCTTACTTCTTAATTTATGACACATCCTTGACTGATGGTCACGAATTGAAAGGTATTTTGAATCTATTTTTTGCATCCCAAGTGCATTAATACCAAGTACATCACTGTGCAATATTGTCTTGACAATCCTGATCATCATCAGATAATCATACCACTCTCTCAATTACCCAAAACTGAAATATTTTTTCCTTACATGATTTTATAATCCCTGTAATTACTGTGAATTAGAAAAGTAAATAAGGTATTTCAATAAAATATTATTATTAATTAGGCTACAAATAGTTTGGGCTGTTCTGCTCTCTGACATCTGCTAATATGGGGAGTTACTGAAAGCCTGAATTGTCTGTATTTATTAATTCCTGTGAAAACTCCTGAAACAAATCCCAGTGACCAGTATCAGCATGTGAATAAATTAATCAGTACATCCATTAAGAGCTTTCCAGCCACACCTTCCCATAATTTACATTTTTTTCACACATGCTCAATGGACAGTGCTTACATATTGCTGTGAGGTCAGTGAGAAGACCAATCTCATGGCTTTGTCTTATACCTGAAGATTACAGTGCATAACCAGGGGAGTCTTTCACAGTATACGAAAAAGAATGCCATCACAGGCTGAATTCCTTTTCAGCTTTTCATATATACCCCAAATTATTAGAAAGGCAAAAAAGAATATTTATAGCACCTATAGGTATTTCAATCAGTTCTTGTTGCATAGAGCATGTACTTGGGAGGATCAAGATAAGAGAATATTCATTCAGTCAGTGATGCAAAGACAAGTGTTTGTAGAAAGGACAAGGCAAAAATATGCCCTTAGGCAGAGTAAAAGAAATGCAAGTCCTGTGAAGGTCCAGCGAAGGTAAATAATCCTTTGCTAAGGGAGAATCTTTAGCAAGGCAGCAGGACTTCTTAGCTCCATTAGCCCCTCCTGAACCCTGCAGTGAGCTGTAAAGCAGGCAAAAGACAGCTGAAATGACAGTTGCTTTTTCAGAGTTGAGGAATTTAATGAATATTGGGTGCCAGCCAGGTGTCTCACTCAAATTTACTATGCATGATAGGACTGAAAAGAGAAGAAAACCGATCTACTCGCTAGATTTCGCCATCTCTGGTTTAATTGTGTTCTAGCTTTACATATTTGGATTTTTTTTTTAAAGTATGTTCTGATAAAGAACTTTGGTTAGGTTTGGCTTATACATAGTTCTGTTTTTAAAAAACTCCTTGATTGCTTGTTTACAGCCTAATCTGACTACACTCTTGGCAATCATTGTTTATCTTCGCAAATTTGATAAAATTCCCCAGTGGTTGAATCTGACTTTGAAGTCTGTGCAGCTGAAACAAAGGAGGAAGTAACCCAAATTCAGAAAGATTGTTTTGTAAAAATGAAGAAATTCCTATGATTATGTTCTTCCTCCCTCATCCATCTTGTAGTTTTCATGTGCAAACTAATAATCTGCACCCTTACAGTTGGTCACCTTCACATATGGGCTCTCATCACAGATTTTCAGTACTGCAGCAGCGCTCTACAATTGCAGTTTAGAAGACAGATCCTATTGTTTTGCACAATGTGCATCTTTAAATCACGTAAACCTTGGGATTTTCAGGACAGTTTGAAAAAGTACAAATACATTTCATCTTATGAAAGTCAGACAACATGAGGAAATAGAAAATGCTAGTGGTGTAATCAATTTGTAATATGGTAATTTCAAGTCTAGTAAATTTATTTGAATTTGTTACCTTTTTTTTTCTTTTACATCAGCTGTGTTGCTGGGCTTAGTCCACATGGAATTTCAACATTGTCCACCAAGAAAACTAGGAATTAACACCTCCGTGGATATATCAAAGTTCATCTTTCCATTAACTTTCAAAAGCTGAAAAGTTCAAGGTAGTAGACAGAAAAATAGTAAATTAGAAGAGAATAATAAAGCTTGGAAACATGACATTACTGCTCGCATTCTGTCAACAATGTAAATGAAATACTGAGGCTACAATGAAATAGTGATCTTTATATGGCTAATTTAGGTTCTAGTCCATCTGCACTTTGGACAACAGAAACATGGATGCCAGTTTTCTGGATACCTTAACTCATACAATATTGTAACTTTTTATAACACTTTTCTTTTATTCTCCTTTCTAATAGTCTGAACTGTACCAATGCAGTATTTCTTACATTGAGGTTACTACTCAAAATCCTATTAAGGTTTACACTACTCAGATCCACAATGAGTTATTAGTGTGCATATAAGATCAGGTTAATGTTCAAGACATGCATTCTACAAAGGCTGGCAAATCAAGGATAAGAAATTTTGTTGATAACACCAAATTATTCAGGATAATTAAAACTGGATAATACTAAGTGGCAAATGGACTTGTATGGACAAGATTTTGCAATCAAAGCTTTTATAGCTTGAGTCCTTTTGGATGTCTGAAGACAGGCAGTCAAAGACAAAATTATCAAATCATCTATTTTGTTGCTGAGGTTTTTTTTGTGTTTATTTGTCTGTTGGAGTTTTGTACGGGGGAAATCTTGTATTTAATGCTCCTCTTAAGCAAAAAAATTAGGGGATTGTGAAAGAAAATTCTTTGGTATGATAGGTAAGGATGTATTTTAAAATAAAGTTGCATAGCTAGTATCTTATTTTACAATAATACTAAGATTTTGTATATATAACTGTAGTTTTAAAATATCATTTAAATAAAATTCACTTGATCTACTGATTTAGCCATACATATGCGTACAAGTCCAAAAAGCTTGCAGTTTAAGACAATGAGGAAAAATATCTGCAGACCCACAAATTATGTTCACAATTAATTTTGCTGCCCTCAATATTTTGCTGCTCTAGTTGGCAACCTATTCTGCTTTTATGGCAGAGTCAGCCCTGTTTGCATGCTTATGACCTATTATTAGTCCATTTCCTTAAGGAAAATAGTTACTTGTTTGAAATTAATCTTTAAACCAGCTGACCAAAAGCTGCAATATTTGCATTCTTGCAAATCTGATACACAAAGGCACATTAATTCTACTTTTTTACCAGCTGGTCAGATTTTTTGCACTTCTTTTCTGTTTTTTATAAGTGTGCATTCCAATGTTGTTCTTTGCTTACCTTTTCTATTTATTGTACAGGTTTATAAATATGTTCTTTAGGAGAATAGGGAAAATGCATTTTAAGAGGATGGGTTTTTTTTTCCTTTTGTTCTTCGGCAACTTGTTTAATAAATAACTTTCTTCATACATAGACAATAAAAATTTTAATATTTCAGAAATCTGCTGCTCAAACTCCTCTGATTCTGACACTCATTATTGTGTGCTGAAATTCTTGTGTTTCATTAGTGATAACTCAGCTCACAATAACAAGTTTTTCATTCTTATCCACAAGCTTGAAGCTTTCACTGACAAGGTACTTCAAATACATCCCTTAATCTGGCTTGTCTCTCCTGTAAATATTAAATCAGATAAGTAAAAATGCTCATGTAAATAATATTTTATAAGTCAATCTACTACAAATATATGATCTGTTGAAAATATATGCATATTTCAATATTTCTTTGCATTCTCACTCTTATTGTACACTGTCTTATGCTTCAGATGTGCAAGTGATTTTGACTGGATCAGTGCATGAATCTACCTACAACCCCAGGGATATGGGAAAAAAAATTAATGAGTGAAGCTGTTGGTATATACATTTTTTAATTTATTAGTAGACTTCAGAGTGAGATTTCTAATTTGTTACAAAAACTATCTGAATAATGATTTTTTAAAAGATGGACAAGCTTAATGTCAGTTTTCTGTTTTTTGCAACAAAAACACACTTTGAAGATTAAATTAAAAAACTATTTAAAGGTAGACAATGACAGCATCTGTAAGATACTAGAGAAAACTCACCAGTGGCAGATTCCTCTGGAGTATTGGGCATAAAAGTAAAAAATTAAAAAGGTAGCCATAAATTATATATATAGTCCTTGTCCAAAAAACCATCAATCTTCTGAGATTTATGCATTTCAGAATAGAGAGAATATTTCCAAACAGCCTCTGAGGTTCCAGGTACAGGAACTGAATAGGAATTTTCCTGGCTGAGCAAGTAGTTTCACAGTATGCAGTCAAGGCCTTGGCTTGAACATTCAGAAATCAAGAGGTTAGGCCAACCTTAGAGCCAGCTCATAAGTGAATTCAATGTCACCCAGTTTCAGCTTGTGTAAATTAGAAGAGACACATTAACTAATACCAGCTGTGGATACAGGCCAGCTGTTGCCAGGCTTCTTCTACATAGTTTGATTTTCAGGAGTCCTGGTTTGTTGAATTTGCCTTTAACATTGAGCAAGAATTACTATCACCTGTTCAAAACTACCAGTTCTTCCACTGATTTATTTATTAGCCCATTCTTTATCCCCTCTGACTCTGTTAAGGATACAGAGCTGGGAAGTGACTATTTATGGAAGGTTTTGTGATCAGATTTCATGTTAAATTCCTTCCTTCTATTGTTTAGCCAAAGCCATGAGCCTGCTTTGTGATAGAGACTTCATTCTCATTCAGTTTATTGTTTTTTGGGTTTCTTTTTTGTTTTGTTTTCTTTTTTTTTTTTTACATAGAGGCTACGTTTTACTGAGAGGATAAGGTTTAATCTGATCTCTAACAACATAAGAGGGCTAGTACTCCTTTTTCTTATGGAATTGTGTCATATGTACAGGTTTTTATGGGTGCTTTTTATGTGGTCTGCACATGGCTTAACATCTCTGAAGAGCTTCAATTATTTCTTGTCACTCTGGTATTTCCACTGACTCTCAATCTCAGTTTTACTCAAATTCATTAATACCTTCAGAATATGTTCTTATGCTGTGTGAGTACCATTATCTAAACATACATTAAAAGAAGCAAAAACCTACTCACCAAAATTAAATATCTTCTGTGCAACTAATTATAATTTAAAAAAAATATGGTTATTTTCTATGTATGCATTAGTATTTGCCCATCAGAAAGTAACAGGAGTAGTAAGAAAACAAAGAGTGAGTGATAGTTTCCAAAATTTTCTTTGATACAAAGATAATTGTTACAAATGGAACTCTAGCATTTATTTTAGTTTCTTAGGAGCCCTAATGGTTTCCTAATTTGTCTTCAAGACTAAAAGAAAAGCCCATCTCTACTGCTGCCACATTTTTCTCTTTGAAACCTTGGCGCATTAACACTCCCTGAACTAGATTCTACCGTTTCCCCAATTTCTGTGGCTGCCTCAACATCTAGATTTACTGTCATGTTGGTAGAAAAATGGCTGGTTTCTCTTATGAGAAAACTGAGCAATAAACATTGTTTTTAAATCAGTATGTGATGCTCTTATTCCCCAAACAACGTCCCAGTGATGTCGTTTTGTCCAGATTTTAATTGCGATAACCTTGTCTCATCAATATTTAGCTTATGACTATCAAATAATATGACTGAATTATCAAAGATAAATACAATATCCAGGTGTACAAGACTTATTTATGTTGAAAATATAGAGCAAAAATAAGGATTTTAGAGAGCACAGCATTATGATTGTTTAGCTTAACACATGTATGGTGAATTGGAGAAACCAAGTGTGAGTCTATTTTAGTACAAAATCTCCCACAGTAACGGTATGTAGTAAGTCTAAAAGAAAGCCTTTTAGACTTTCTCTTTTTTCCTGCATATGTTGCATTTGCTTCGTTGCAAAACCTGCAAGACAATATGTGTGATATTTTATAGAATTTGATAGTTAACACTGGAAACAGCTTGAAAATAATTTACTGAAATCTCAGTGCTATACCTTGTCACTGACAATAATAAGGCTGTCATTACCCTTGAGAATTAAATGATATTTTACAAGTATATGGCTGAAGAAAGTACTCTTATTATGCTCTCTCTTCTTCTAAAACTTCTTTTCCTAAATTTAATATAAAAATGTATTTGATGGTCACCTAATTTTATTCACCTCTACCAATATTTTGTATTGTATTTAAATGCATTTTCAAATATCTTCTTTTGTAAAGACATCATATGTGTCAAAAAAGCATTTGAACTCTAAGTTTTTTAAGAAACCTTAAATCTCTTGTAATGTTTTATCAGCCTCATTGAGGTGCCTAGGTTCTTGTAATTACCCATTGCAACATGCTCCAAAATCTTATTTTACAAAAGAAACTTAACTTTTTTTATCAAAAGTGAGAGATGTCTACAGTGCTAAGCTAAAATGGCTGTTCTGAGAGATCAATATTTTGCTATTCTGCCAAGTTCCTGAATTTGTGTTATGGTTTGTGCTAGAGTATTTAATTTTGATTCTTTGTTTTTTTATCCATTGCATTGATTTACACTTTGCAATATGAACAAGTAGTGGGAAACATCAGTAGACACTGGGAAAAAAAACAAAGGCAGATTGAATGTTTTCATCTGCTAAGGTTTTTCCCTTTCTTTTGTTTTCCTTTTTTTTTTTAACTCATGTCACTTATCTTTTGGTAGATCTCATACACTTTTAAAAAGAAAATACATTTTGGGTAATCAAGAAAGACAAAAAATCAAGGATTCTGAGAGTCCAAATGTAATGCAAGCCTTGAAGCCAGATTTGGACACTCTTTTTGTTTTTAAATGAATGGAGTATTTGTTAAAAATACAGTTTTGATCTTCTAAACACAGTAATGAATAGTTTCGGCTGTGAAGGCAACAAAATCGAGAAACAAAATTCTCAAGGCTAGCCCTCATCAAGCTGTCAAGGTATGAAATGGCATTTATTATCCCAGTGATCATGAATGTGGAAGAGTTGGATTCTTTATTTCAGATATGGCAATCAGTTTGATCCTGAAGACAGTAACTACCCTGAGTGAATACAGTTTAACATCCTGTCTCTATACCTGTGAGGATTATTGTGTGATAAGTCCTTCAGAAGCCAAATTACACAGTGGCAGAGTGTATGTGGCAGATTTCTAACCTGACTTGTTTTCTTCCTGGAAGGAAACATAGGGCCTCGTAATTTCATTAAATTTATGTATAGCAGATACCTGCTTTAGTTCTTTCCTCCCTCCACATTCATATACTTCTGGATGCAGGCTTCATGCCTGGTTAAGCAGAAGTCTGGTGGAATTGCTTTTTAAAATATTAGATCTTTACTTAGTTAGTTACCAGGAACAGTTGCTTTATGACTAAAATAAAAATAGCTGATTTAAGAAAAGGTAGTAGACTATTGTGATCAATGGTTACGTTAAATACAAAATGAGAAAAAAATAGTCATGTTTGCAAGCTAAACCAAATCTTTAAGCCAAGAATATATGGGGAAGTCAAGGTTTATACAGGAATATCCAAAACATCTGAGGTGATAAAAAGGAAAGTTTGAAGCAGCCAAAGTCATCAGGTTATGTCAGATAGCCAAAAGGAAAAACAGAAGAGATGGAAGTGTTTTGTTTGCAAGGATGCTAGTACTGAGAGGCCTGAGACATGAAAGAATGTAAACTGCTTGACTTTCAGAAGCCAGAGGAATGACAAATTCTGGGAAACTTGGGGGAGTGAATCCAAATAGAGGAATGCAAGGCTTAAAATGCAGCACAGGAGTAGTATTTGAGTAGCATCTGAGAATGCAATTTGAAGCAGTTATCTGAGCAGAATGAAATGCCAAGACTAGTCATAACATAAAGAACATTTAACTTTACATTTTATTCAATCTTTAAATCATAACTGCTACTAGAATGAATGTGAATACCCATGTCCCTGGAATTAGAAAAACATACATGACTATTTGTCAATATTTCAAAATTAGTCTGAATTTTTGGATCCCAACACAGAGTTTTAACAAGAATATTGAAAATGGATGAGCAGAATTATAAATGACAATTTTCCTTCCTCCCCCACAGTACCTATGGTCCAGGAAGAAATCAGCTGCTATCACTGTAACATCTACCACCTTTTTGCAGAAAACCATTTCATCAATAAAACCTTCAAAAGTCTAATCAGAATGTCTTTAACATCACAGCAGCACAAAGAAGTATTAACATGGATAACATTTTGTTCTCATGTGATTCTGAAAAGAACAAAATTTTAAAAAATCAAAACAAATTTCAAATGCAGAAAACAATTTTGGTTTTGATCTCTTTCTCACTACTTCCTTGTCAATTTAATTATATGTTTTATATGTTCTCTGTTTTTCCTTGCTCTACTCTTTTTGTGCTTTTCCTCATGATTACTTAAGTGAATATGAGTTTGATAACTTCTGAGCTTCAATTAACTCTGAACATAAGAAACTTGTATGGATTTGAAATCAAATCAGATAAATTTATAAAACTGCGCTTACTACTAGCCCACATAAAATGTGTCTTTTAAAAATATCTGTTTATTGGCTGCTACAGGCAACACTTCTGCACCTTCAGGGAGAATTTCATAGAGTTTATTCTGAACTTGATCTAATATAAGCTTGCATGAAAAGTCAGATACAAGTTACTTAAAGATAATCTCACAATATGAGCAGGAGAAAAATTCAACAGCAAATATAAGTTGACATACTTCACATGATTTCACTGAAGCTTAAATTTTCATGAGGAGTCTGACCTAGAGTTGTAACACGGTTAAATACCTATCACTGTTGAGTCTTCAACTACCTCTCCTTTATCATGAGACCAGTTCCACTGAAACAATTAGTAGTCTCATGAAAAGGGAAATCTATTTGCTACTTCTGTCATTAACTCACAGGAAGATTTGTGATGCTCATAGGTTTATTTATTGTGTTAAATATAAATATATGTATTTTGTACATTTATATCATCAAATTACCTGGTTAAATTTGTTTGAATTAGAATAATTCAGATGCCATTTTGCTAAATTTTTTAAATAGCTTGCTCACACTTATTAGGAATTACAGAGCCAATTTAATATAAAGGAATACACACCAAAGAAGAGAAAGGGTCATAACAACTAAAATTTTACATTGGAATTGAAATCCATAAGAAGGCCTGCATCACGTAACTGGAACAAGTAAAGCACACCCACACCTGCATGCGCATACACACACAGAAATTCAAACAATATAAATTAATTGCATATAAAAATTTTGAAGGATAATCCCCTTGTTTTCTTCACAGCTATATTGGCATTAAAGTAAAATAACTTAGAAATCTCTGAATGAAGTTCCTTGTATAAAAGAAGACTGCCATGGGTCGAATCCAACCTGAAAACACAGCCCAAACACGAGGTATTGGCTACATCTGCCCACATTTAACTGGGTGGGTTTATAAAGACCTAAACCCAAACAAAAAATAAAATAATTTTGTTACTGCTAGTAATGTTCAACTTCTTATAAAAAAAGCATAAATGAGTGAATATCACTCTTTCTTAGACCAAGAAAGGTGGAGAACACATGAATGAGTCTCCAACGGTACGTAAAAGGTTGGGCCCTGTTGTAAGAAACCTTGACCCTTCATGACAGGGAAGAATGATACTCTGACTCCATGTGATCAAAAAGCTATTTTAATACTTTTAAGATACTATACTATATTAAAGAAAACTATACTAAACTATACTAAAGAATAAAGAAAGATACTTACAGAAAACGAAAAAGATAATTTTAAAACTCATTACTCTTCACAGTCTCGACACACAGTTTGTGTGACCATTGGTCAGTGATTGAAAACAAGCTCACACCAGAGCCAATGAGGCTCATCAATTCAAGTAAACAAATTCCTAACACATTCTACATGAGCAAAACACAGGAGAAGTGAATGAGATAAAGATTGGTTTTCCGTCTCTGAAGCTTCTCTCTGCCTTTTTAACTTCTCAGGATAAAATCCTGAGCTAAAGAGTTATATTCAATAAATTATAAACACCACAGGGCCCAGAATGGAGCCATTGTGGCCAGACCACCACGTGGGACCTGGTCTGGAGCAGTGGTACCGGCTGGAGCAAGGGTCCCCAATCTGAGCTGGTGTGGAGTGTCAGGGACCTTTCTCCCTGAGAAACTGTGGCCTGAATTTCAGTGGTCTAATTTCAGGTCAGAAACTGCAGATTAGGCATTGCAATCACTCACAGAGCACAGCCTGCTTTGTGAATGGATTGCAGATAACCTGTCCGAGTGGTAAGGTTCTGCTCTTGTGTGTCCCTCAATTCCCCTGAAGCAAGAACAAACGTAAAATATTAGTGCTGTCACCATTTCGATAGCTATATGTGCATTTTTACCACATGAGTTTTCAAACAAACCTTTCATTTGATGGTATGGGAAAAGACATGGCAAGCAATTGTGGTAAAGGTCTTATCAGCAAAAGCCACAGTAGTCGTTGTCTCCTGCTGTCAATAGGTTTTGGGACTCCTGCTTTTCAGGATGCCCACTAGATATATATTGGGTTCTGCTGACTCTAGCTTCCTGATTCTTATTTTTCTGATTTCTTCATATTGTTGAATGATTTATTTCCAGTTGGGGCAACAAATTCTTTCTTACAGAGTTGTTGACATAAGTTTCTTGCTATACATTCACTTGTTAGGCTGGTGACATGTAACAATATTTATTCTACCTTCTGGTACTTCTATTTGTTGCCCAACTTCTTCACACCCCTTTTCCCATCTGAAAGTTTATTGAACTTTTGCTCACTGTACATCATATTTCAGAGAGGGTGGATGACAATTCTGTAAGGTTGAGCATGGAGGCTGACACTGCAAGGGTATGGGGGCTGGTGGAAAAACATAATTTTCTTTTGAATGCATTGCATATGAAGACCTGTCATGTAAGAATTTTTTTTCAGTTCTTTACGTGAAGATTATTTGACATCAGTCTCCTTTCTGTATTTTTGAATCACACAAGAATTATTTTCCAAAAATTATGAAACAGATTTATTTAAGATAGTTTAAAATGGAGGTATTTAGAGTCACCTGCAGATAAGAACATATTATGAGGATGACTAATGTTCAGCATAACAATTCAGACAGAGAAAAAAAAAGTGAAGGCACTGTTTATGCCTCTCAAGTGATAAGCCAAATCCAGAGTTTTAAGAAATATTAACTTTAAGCACTGGGCTCTTGTTTTTTGTTTTTCTTCCCACCAAATCACCAAATCACTTCATGACTAGCGATGCAACATCACTCTGAAGAATGGAAAAAAAATTTAAAAAAAGTATCTTTAAATTTAAGCAAGAATGAGAAGAGATAAGCATATATAGATCAGAAAAAGGGCAATTTCTGGAACCATGTTCAAGAAGCAGAGCAGAAATTGAGGTTTCTTACTGTCTGATGGTAGCTTCACAGATATATTCTGATATACATTGCATGAAGTCTTCATGATGAGGAGAGAAGCATGACGTGTAAGATCTTCCAGGGAGAAAGAAAGAAAACCATTTCACAATAAGCTTCTTTCAGATGACACCCAAATAGATATTTACAGTATGGAAAATAAAACAAAAATAAAAAAAAAAGTCATCTTCACAAGTGTAGCTTTCAATAAAACTTACCAAAATTGAAAACGTTATTTTAGGATCAGAATTCTTTTCACAGACTTAATTAGGTTGCAAGTGCCCTGGAGACTTCATACCTTGCCAAGACCTGTGTTTTAAGGCTTAGATTCTGCAAGCATATGGATGAAAACTGAAATAAAATTCCTTCTTCTTCCCCTGTTTTTCCTGTCTATATAGTGGAATACATGGATACAGGAGAAAGATTTCAAAAAGATTTTGATAGTTGACCTTATGAATTATTAATGTTTTTTGGAGTGACGTTTAGGTACTGCTCAAGATGTAACTAGCTTTACATTGGTTAATGTCATGGGGTCTTCAGCCAAATTTTACTTGCAGACACTAACATAAAACAAATAATAAATATTGCTGTTAATATTCCGCTCAGTGGCACAAGAATTATAGAATTATATACACAAATACCCATTCAAGTATGAAGTGAAAAGTATGTTCAACAAGTGATCCAAGCATTGAATTTAAGGAATATAAGATAGATGTTAAATTACTAAAATTTGAAATGCTACAGTGTTATAAAATTATTTAAATTCAGATTAATTTCTTTTGATAACAACTAGATCTGGAGCAGAATACTTCTTGTAACGCAGAAGTGAAACCAATTGGAATTAGAACAAGCTGAAAAAGAGATTACATTCTGTGTTTAGATATAAGAAATTAAAGGATTTGGTTGTAAAAGTTTACACAGTTTTGACAAAAAACCCCAAGGGGTGATTTTCCTATTGCACCATCTCTGTTGACAAGAGACCCACAGGAGAGAAGTGGACAGTAGAGCTGGGTGGTGGCAAGACATGAGACTGCACAGGGGCACTGTGGGAGAAAGGGAAGCACAAAAGACACAGGACAAATCTAGAAGTCCCAGTTTTTAATGTTTGAGTTCCCTCATCAAGTTTACCTGCTGGTATGTGGTACTAGATATGAAGTATGTAGTAGAAATAAGCAGAGAAGCAGAGATGTGAAGGCTTTGTCATTGAAAGGAGTGCAGCAGCGAAAGTCTGGAGAGATGGTACTTCTCTTAACTTTTTCATACCCTTGAAAAGAATAAAAAAAAATTTTCTTTGTTGATAAGACCCTAAAGTCAAATGACATGGGATTAACTACAGAACTTCTTGGATCAAAAATTATTTTCTTTGTTATAAAGAATGCTCAAAAAAAGCAATGTAAGATGCTTCTATTCAAAATTTCAAAAAGAGGTGGTTTTCTTATGTACCTTAAATATGTTTATCCTAGAGAACTCTGTCCTTGACTGAGGGAGTTCATCTGCCACTACAGTGTAAGGTAATAGAAAATAATCATGAGTTTACTCTTATTTTTAATGTGTTTCTTCAATCAACTGCAAGTCAGTGAAAGGCAGTGAAGTCAGAGTGGTGAAAGTTTGTAAATAGAATCAAAGGTGATATTCTTCCAGGTGTTTTAAGTTCCACTCATGCTTGAAAGAGAAACACAGCTCCCACCATTTGAAACTGAGAGTTTTAAAGCTGATTCTTTATTATTCCTTGCAAATCTGCAACTGAGTGAAAATCAGAACATATTTTGTGATTATCATTATGCCAATTATTTTTTCTTCATTTTTTCCCCTTTTTATTTTTTTCTCTTTCTTTTCTTTTTTTTTTATTACTGCCCCCTGATTCATATTACTATAAACCAGCTTTTCTGAAAAAAGTATAACATTAAGTGTACTGAAGTTGCATACACTTTAACAAGAAAATCAGAATTTCTATATCATTTACCTCCAAGTTAATTAGCAATTCGTTTTCTTCGATAATATCTTCAGCTGAATGTGATAAAAGACAAACCAGGATGTGGTACTTTGCTGCTAATAAGTTGCCATTCAAATAATAAGTATATTGACAACTATAACGGCAATAAACTTTTCAGAGCAAGATATGTATGAAGGCAAGTTGTGAGGAAAAAACTCACATATGCATCTACATATGCAGATGTATTTTCACTCAGACAATAAAATTATGTAAAAAAAGGTAAGGTAGTGGTGTACAAAGGCCCAAAACAAAGGAGTTACATCACTCTAGGTCCTACCTAAAATTAGAGTCCAAGTCACGAAACAAAGAACACATCTTTGTCTCAAAACAGGCGGGAACATTTAAAATCCATTTTTCTGGATCCTGGACCAGCAGCCAGTGCCTGAAGAAAGACTCCAGAGAGCTAGCAGCTGGGGAATCAGCAGGCTGCTCTGGGGCCAGCATCCCTCTTTCCCCAAGCTGTCCCTGTCAGTGCAGATCTGGGAGATCTTAGGAGGGAGGAAAGAGGCAAAAGTAAGGAGTTTCCTTTGGATACTGTACTAAGTGAAAAAATAAAATGATCTTTAGATTAAGGAAATACTTGGTTTTTCTGCCTTTATTGTTTAGGTAGCAAAACTCTTTTCACTCTTAGTTTGATATTAACTTCATCAAAGACATATTTCACTAACAGAATCAATTTTCCCAGCTCAGAAAGACAATCCATTCGATCAGAAATACTTAGTTTCTTGGGACAGGAAGCACTGAAACTGGTGTTAGCAGAAAAGCATATTGTGTGTTCATATGGCTGTCGAATCAATATGCAATAAATAATGGAGATGCTCATAGATATAAAAATAGCCAAGAGGAATTGATATAGGACCAAAAGGAATTAAAACAAGACTTAAAACTGAGCCAAGAGACTCCACAAAATGAATTAAAGCAACATCTGGAGACTTTCCAGGAAGAATTGACAATGAACTATTGTTAGAAATGATATCTTTGTCTGAATACAAACTCAAAACTATGGAACTCTATCTAGTTTGATAAAATTAAAGGGAGACATGAAGTGACTGTCCTAGATCAACAGGTTTTCCAGGAATAGAGAAGACTGGGAAGTTTGTATAATTTGAAATTTCTTGACAGAAAAAGGCACTCAGGGGCAGGCAATTAAACAATAGCTTTGAGAAGGAAAATATAGGGACTTTAGAGGACAGCTCTCTGGGTTCTGGACTGGGTCAGTGTAGATGGTGACTGATGCAGGGTGTTGGCAAGTTTTCCGTCGTACTTTTATTCATAAAGGCCTGGAGGGGAGAGGCTGGATTGGCTCAGCTCGGATAACACAACCCTCCTCCCCTGTATCTGTGTGAGAAAAGTCCCTGGGAAGCTTATTTGGCACAGTTCAACATCCTAGTCCAAATGAATGGTTGGGGAGATGAACAGATGAGCACCATATGGTCAGAGGCATGGAGCAGTTGTGAGAGGCACTGTTTGCTCTGAACCCGTAGGCACATTTCTGTGTTAGCGGCTGGTGTCTTGTCTGCCCCCCTCATCAATTCCTTGTAAACACAGTTCTTAAGCACATTGGAATAATTTTGGCTAGCTGGAGGAGTAACTAAACCCCTAAAATTACTGGCCATTTGAGTTATTTGCATAAGGTGCATTGCAGCCAAGCAGCTGTGCTCCAGTCAAAATTTATGATTCTTATCCTAAGCCTGGTGAAACACCTTTTCTACCTGCTGTAATCTCCACTTTTCCTCTTTACCAGTTATAAGATCAGAGCATGTGTAGAGTTTCACTCCATACTGCTGAACTTGGTTAAACATTTCTTCAAGCTACAACTGGCTCTCTGCACAGGTGCTGTATAAATGCTCAGTGCTGAAAGCTAATGTAAGGGCTCTGCTCTTCCTCCAGCAGTATGCTGTAGTTTAAAGGGTCAATTCCAAAGAGAATAAGAAATTTTTCCCTGATTTTTTTTTTTCTTTAACTAGTGCCCAGAATGCTTCCAACATCTTTAGCTGACCCCAGGATGATGAATGAGGTCATCTTGCTTAAGTCTATGTTACTTTACATTATGTTTCTGCACCTCAATAACCACACTTAAAGGAGAATCTCATTTTCATAATAGAAAAAAATGAAATGCCTTTCTGATATGGCTTGCACCATTTCAGGTCACCCTGTTCTCTCTGCTGTTTATTGAACTGCATTAGCATCACCTTCAGAGGAAGTTGGTCACCTTTCCTTTATGTGAAGGCACAAAGGGGTGAATTGAAAAGGGTGGGTGAAGCAAAAACAAAAATTGCAATTAGTTTAAGTGCTGCTCTTAGAGCATTCCAGTCAAAACTGAAAATTGAAGGAAGAAAGGGGGAGGAGGAGGCAGCACTTCTAATTCAAATGATAAGTTTTTATTTACATTTCAGTGCCTAAGAAAAAGGCAAAGAAACTGGGATATGACTAGAGTGAAACTGTCTTATTTGATATAACTTTTTATCTAGAAATGATTGTGTGCAAGTAGTCTACATGATTGAAATACATGTTGAAAATTTTTACTTACAGAAATATTAATCTCTCTCCCCAGATGGAAACTATTAATTAATGAAACTGTGATTATTTTTAACAGGTAATTTGTCTCTAATAAAAAAGGCCTGATTATGTCCTGTGTGCTGCTTTTCCTATTAAGTGACAATTGTACTAAGGAAGATGACTAATGAGATCCTTGCATCCTTCCATATGAATATGCTTATTTTGAGCTGTTCTCCCTTTTCAGAAATATCATTGTTTTTAAAGTCCTCATTTGAAAAAAGAAAGAAAGCAATAGTATGGATCATAACTTCGCAGATGACTGCTGACTGTGTAAATGCAGCTTAGGTTATAACTTGATCCTTGTGAGAGGGAACATGTGAAAGCCATTATGAATGCTTTATTTTCTTGCAAAAAGATTAATCCTTTTGTTCCTGTTTGTATATATATATATTCTTTTTTAATTGTCCATTGCAGCACCTCTACTGTTTTTGAATCTGTGAAAATATTTTCTTGTAACTACATTTGTCTCTAATAATATTTGTCATGTTATTTATACTTGGATTAATATGTGAAATTTTCTTTAGGAGAAAGTGTGTGTAACAATGATTGATTCATGTGACAAAGGCATTATGCAAAGGAGGACCAAAGGCTCTGGATCCAGGCAAGACAACAAAGATCAGTCTACAAGAAGCTGACAAATATCTATCTTTACACATATCTGCATTAACATTGCAGAATGCTATAATTGGGATGTCTCTAGAACTTCCCCACTTTTTTCTTCTCTCTTTGTGTCTGCTTCTATAACAGGCAGAATTTCTGCAATTCTGTGAGACATGCTTTCTCCTTGATATCTGGTATCCTTGATATCCTCTGAATCTTCTCTATGATGTATAAAGGTACTTAATGAGAACATGATGACAACTTTTTCTCACATATCGATAAAGCAAAACTCATTAAGCAAATTTTGTCTGCCAAATATAAGAAGAATCATGACAGTTCCTTTGAGCTCACAAATCTCAAAAGTTAAACTTAATAAAGGAATCATTCGAAAAACTATTTTTAAATTGCAATATGACAGATTTTTTTAATAAGGGAAATAGTATGAGCAATGAAAATGAAAAACTTATTATTTTTTTCTGCTAGATATAAGAAAAGCTTTCAATGAATTTTGTAAACACAGTTGTTTTTTGGCTTTTTCTGGTTCTTTAATGTCAGTGTCTTTACTTTGTTTCTAGTTCTGAGCTCCTCAATGCAAGAAACACAAGGAGCTAGTACCGAGTATCCAGAAAAGAGTATCAGGAGTGGAGCAACTCTGTTATGGGTTAACTCCAGGAGCTGGGCCTGTTTAGTCTAGAGAACAGAAGACTGAAAGGGGATCTCATTGATGAATACGAATATCTCTCAAAGGGGGATGTCAAAAGGATGGTGTCAGATTCTTTTGTCTGGTGCTCAGCAACAGGACAAAGAACAATGGCAGCAAACTAAATCACAAGAATTTTCATCTCAACATGAGAAAGAACTTCTTTGTGTTGAGGATGGCAGAGCACGGGAAAAGGCTGCCCAGGGAGGTCCTGGAGTTTCCCCTCTCTGGAGATGTTCAAAACCAACCCGGATGAATTCCTGTGTCACCTACTCTAGGTGACCCTTCCTAGGCAGGGGTAGTTGGACTAGATTTTCTCCAGAGGTCATTCAGCCCTTACAATTCTGTGATTCGGAGAGAGTAGTTTGCTCTTGAAGGTAATATATAAAACATATTTTTGTATGAATTTCTAAGTTGGGATCCATTTCTAGTTGTGCTATGCAATAATGGATTATTTAACTCCTTTTAAAAATAAATAAAAAGGTGTCTACATGTCTTCAAAACCTTTTCGTAACTTTAGCTTACTACCATGATAGAATAAACAAAGTTCAGCCACATTAAAAAATGTTATAATTATTTTTTCCTTGAGAGATTAAAAAATACAGTGTATACTCATTTAGGATAAATTGCATCATGTACAAAATTTTCAGTGTAAAATGTTTTCTTATGAGACCTTTTTTCAGAGGACAGAAAGATGAGCAGGGCAAGTGGTTTGATTAAGAGTCTGTTTTTCTGTATTTAAACTATTAGTATGTTTTTGTGTTGTTCAAAGTTTACAGGTAAGTTTTTTCCCAACCTAGTTCTGTGCTAGATAAACATCTACAGAGGGTATAAGATAACTTCAGTAGTGCATCTGTGGGACTGAGAAAGCAATCTGAATCTAAGTGACTTCTGAATGGCAAACAGCTAGATATGACAAAACATCTAATAATTTCCAGGAAATGCAGACCTCAGTGCACATATGACACTGCTTTATTATGTACATGAAGACTTTTGGAAAAAAAAAATTGAGCTTCCAATGTGGGATTTCAGATGTTTTCTTTTGGCATCTATATTAGCAATAGAAATATATGTTGGATGAACCCCTGTATTCTGAATCAAAATATAATATTTTGCCTTTCCTCTGACTGTAAGCAGTAACTGTTATTCAGACTATTGTCAGCTGCCAAACACGACTGCAGGTCTCCCAGAATGATTTCTCCAAACCTTTATTTCTAAAAACAGATTATAAAGTGGGTCCTTTGACCATCCTACTTTTTAGACAAAACTTTATGCTATGAAGGTTAATATAGCCTTCAACATTTCCAACAGTACAAAAGAAATCCTGAAGAAGTCCAGTGGTGAGTATAATTGAACAAACAGAAACTGCTTTTCTCAATCTCGATCTTGAGGTTCAGAGTTGATGGATTCTTTTCCTGTTCCAGCTGACATCTGCCTGATGAAGACCCTTTCGTTTGAAAGAGATGCTTGCCTGTCTTTATCTACCTGGTGAAGATTGTTTTGACTTGCACATTCATTGCTTTCTGTGTCTAACTTGGCTGGGGACTTACAGGGAATTTGTTGTCTGCATCACCCCAGCAGATACATGTATTTGCTTCTTTTTGTCTATTGATTCTTTTAATTACCACTACTCTAGAAACAGGCTTCTTATTTTCTATAAAATAGTTAAACTAAACTAATTTTAGTCACTGAATTGTTTGCAAAACTGCTAGAAAAAAAATTAAAAAAAAGTTTATTTTTAATCTAAAAAATAAACTTTTAGAAAATTTTAGACTAAATTGATTTAATCTAATAAAATTAGATTTAATCAAATTATACTGAAAAAATCAAGTATTCAGGAAAGTGGAAGACATCTGGGTAGCATTTAAGTTTGATAATTAGGTTCATACAGTAATAAATACTCTGCAGTCCCCTTACAGATATAAACATATGTATGACCCAGAAGTCTGAAATAACTTCAGCAAATTACCACTGCTATCAACACACTGATAATATTTATTCATAGTGGTACAATCACCTTAATTACCATTTTTTATTCCAATTAAGTCAATTGTGTTATTATTTTATTTTCTGGAAAAATTTTCAAAATTTATCTTTACTACATAATGACCTGACAAACTTCATCTTATTTTGAAATTGAAAAATTTCATCTTATTGACTCAAAGTTAAGTTTCTAACTGATAGTTCTCAGATAGCTTTGACAATTATGGTCATCTAACCACACTTAAATCAGCTTTTGCTTGATGGGCACTTCTAAATAATTATATACACCTCTCTTTAAAGACTGTGTTCAGAGTACAGTGCACAAGGAAACAAGGGGGAAATAGAATATCAAAGAAATAATTTAAATTCATTTTTCAATGAAATTACTTCTTATAATTGTAAATTTGAGATAAGGTTAAAACAGATAAACTTATGATAATGCATGAGGAGAAAATATTTATCTTGAAATTCTGCAACACATGTATGACTGTCGCAATGTAGCACGGAGTCTGAGATTTGCTTTAGTCAGGTTTCAGAAAATCTTGTAAGAGCACTGGAATTAGTTTGTCAGCAATCTTTTCTGGTACACAAAACATGTTCACAATCACTGGGTTTAGTGCATATATTTCAAAAATGTATCTTTCCACAGAGTGTTCATCAAAATTGGCATCCCAGGTTGAATCAAACTGAGTCATCTTGGGTTTCCTAAAAGATTTAATAGCACCTGTAGGTTCATTTGATTCTAAGGATACTATTGACATATCCAAATACTTTTTAACAAGGTTACTCCTATTAAAAAAAAAAATATCAGCAGTGTAGTTCTGCCATTAGTACCTTTGCTTCAGCTTATTTTTAAACTATTGCTATACATCATAGTGATGCTGATTTCTATTTTATTTACATATTTAGTAATCTTAAAACATGGAATGCTGTTTTCGTAAACTGATATTTTCTAAACTCAGACCATGCTTCTATTTTTCTAAACAGGAGCTCATAATATTTACAATTTTATCATTCTACTTTCGCATCAGGTACTTGAATTAAAGAAGCCCTCCTCTTTTCTAAGTTTTTAACAAACATTTTGCCAAGTCTGTCACTGTTTTGTTTTAACATAATCAAGTATAGTCAGAAGGGATTTAAACTTTCTCTGACCATTACTTCCTCAGCTTGAAGTGAAGGCAATTATTTTGCTCCCAAGGACAGCTTCAAGGGTTTGCTGCCACCATTGCTTGGGAGATCTCTCGATTCTTATTAATTTGCAGAAATTCTTTTCATCTCTATTTCCATGACATATTTAAAAGGTGAATCTTCTAAAAGACATATAGTAAGATTCCATGAAGAGCTTGTGCTTTTTGTAATAGGTGTGTGATGATGAAAATATATTCTTCATTATATTATACTGTAGGTAAGCTCAACAGAAGAGAAGTCTATTACAGACTTTGTCAAAAAGCAATTATATTTTCTTGTCTGAAACGGATGTTATTCTAGGCATTCAGGCCTCTTATTAGACTCTTCTAGACTTTGTCACATTCAGTTTTATGCTCAAATAAAATTTTCCACCCAGCTGCTTTGGAACAGAAACAGGTATAAAATGTTTTGGAGGTGAAGATGTCTGAGTTGCCGAGACAGAGAGGACACTGTTTGGATTCCTAGCTTCAGGAGGGTAAGGGACTATCTATATCCAACCTTGCTCACAATCTTTCCTCTTTTGAATATTTTTGGTATATGACATGTGACTGTACCTTGAGTAATAAACAGACTCTGATTGACAACTGTGGATTTAGAAACGGGAGTGTAAATAATAATTATCTGAGCATTCAAGAACTGTGTATTTTTATACAAGAAATACTTATCTCTTATACTAAAGTTACAAATCTAGGTTAGTTTCACCACCTAGACAATGTTGTAGAAAAGTAGAGAGCATTAAATTTTTACTTACCACTGTTTTAGGTATTTATCAATTTGAACAGTAGAAGCAAGGATTTCTAGCAAGAAGGGGGAAGAAGGAAAAATGGGAGAACTCATATTTCCTTGTCTCAATATGAGTAAAAGGAAAAACATACCAATATTTGGAAACATTTGTCAAATTCTTCAGTAGGTGAAGTCTAAGCTTCTTTGCATGGGCTGCTCATTAGTCTGTATGGCAAAACTGTGTTGAAAATGGGGAAAATAAAACCCCTTCATAATTTAACATATGTACCAGTATATTTTCAGCATTTTCTCTAAGCAGTTAAGAATAATCAAAGACTTAGAGGAGTAGCAAATTAAATCAGAGATGAAGAGACTCTTTCCCTCATACATTTTAAGTCTGTAAGTCATTAAGGATCCAGTGCCACCTACTACAAGATTTTCTGTTCAGGCACTTATGACTTTGCCAATCTAAGCAGTCAGATTGAAATTTCTTGTGCTGTCTGTTTCAAAGTGAAATTATTTGTATTTTGCTAGCCAAGGTGGTATAGTTCTTTGGAAGAAAATGATACCAATAAAAAAAAACGATTTAATTCATGCTTTGAACTTGAAAATTGGCAAACTATTACAGTATGTGCTTTTTCTGTCACAGTGAAATCTCTTGGAAGCTGTCTATGAGTTATACGATTAAAAAGAAAAACATAGATCACATAAATTTGATATAGGAATCTAAAGTTTCCAGAGAAGTTTTTTTGTCTTTTTTTTTTTTTTTTTTTTTTTTTTTTTTTTTTTTTTGTGCTAAGCTTGCTTCATACTGATGCTAGAAAAGGCACCAGGCTCAATGCTGAACAGTACTGGTTATTTCCTGACTGGGTGAGGAACCTGCATAGAAAAAGCACAATGAGACTGTCAGGAGCATAAGTGAAATACGAGTTACTTTTTGAAATCACATATGTCTCAAAAACTGCCTTACAGACACTGGGGTAACTGGAAACGGGCGTTGGTAGGAGACAACAACTGGACAAACAGAATAATCCGCAGAAACAAAGCAATTAGGCACAAGGGAAAAGAAGTACTGAGTCTACAAAAGCTGAAAGGGAGAACCTGTGAACACAGAAAATGGGAAAATATTGAAAGAGGGACAGGCAGTTCTGCAGAAAGAAGTTGATGTTCTGCTGGTGCTGGACGTGGGATGAACATCTTGGTTGGGGGTCTGGAAATGCGTAAGTAGAAAACATAGAAAGAAGCAGAAGTCAGCAAAGGTAGATAAAAGAGACAGTGGCATTGTAATTGGAAAGAATAGAGTGAAAAGGTGTCTCTTTACCAGGGACATGGTTTTGGCAGGGGGTTGGATCTTTAAAGTCTCTTCCAACCCAAACCATTTTGACTCCATTGTTCTATGATGATTAGAGCTTGCTTTCCTTACAAGAGAAGAAGAAAATTCTTTCTGAATCCTAACTTTGTCAGTCAGAACAATTATAAAAACCACTGGCAAAACAGCCTCTTTATATGCAGGACATTGGGAAGATAACAGCAGATAATCAATTACTTAATAAATATAATTAATAATCTGATAAAAAGAGAGGCAAGAATGGCTAAAATGAGCTATCCCACATTCTGTCTCTGGAGATAATCAGAAGTTTGGGAAGAGTTTAAGATGCATGAAAACTTACAAAGATCCAAATGCCATTGCAATGGGATGAGTTTTTACTTTTTAGGAATCTATGGGTTAAGAAAATGTAAGCTAGAGATTGTAACTGAGCTCATTGTTGTAACTGACTTTTAATAGATTCTGCTGTGGTAAAAGTGAAAGCTAACATCATGCAATGAAGTGATTTTTCATTTCATGTCTGGGAACTCTATAGCCATATATATATATGTGTATATATATATATATATGCACATTTAAGCCTCCATGGTGCAGCAGCTACAACTTGAACATAATATGGAATCTGTACTGGAAAATTGGGTTCTAATGGCTGGGCATCCAGATAAGTTTTTCTGGCTACAAAATGTCCCTACAAATCATTGCTGCTTCTATAAAATGGACTAAATAATACTTATGTCAGCAGACCACTCTGAGCATAAATTCAATTGAATAATCCTTGTGAAGAGTTCTAGTAATATTTTTCTGATTGGAACAGAAAAGTTCCTGTAGAAATTCATAAATCTGTCTTCTGAGTTTCAATTGACTCCATTAAATGACTAGAGACACTACAAAAAGCTAAAAGAAACAAAGAATACCACTGAATTATAATAAATGAAAGCTATTCATCCTGTGCATGAAAAGAAAGAGGAATCTTAAACACTATTATGTGATCAGGAGGCTAAAGAGTGTATGGTGATGAATACGACAGGTACATGGTCATGTAAGGTTTTATGCAAGTCTGGCATCGCCTAACTTCTAAACACAAATCTCTGGAACCCTCAAAATCTTACGGTGCAGTTCATCTGTCTTCATGTGTTTTATTTGATATATTGTATGGTCTGTCTAAGTCATAAGATCTATGCAGGAAAGGCAAACATTTTAAGAGAAATCCAATTGTTTCTGGGAATCTTTAATAAGGCATGCTTTAAATAACATAAACCCTTTAATGCTTCAAATGTATACAATGCTGAAAAGTCAGATGTATATATATTCAAATATATATATATATTCAAATATATATATTCAGTATATTCAAATACTACATAAATGCTGAAATGGAGGACCAGCTTTTTAGTGATTGCTTTTGTATCCACATGCAGTTCAGCAAGAAGCAATCAAACAACTTGCTTTTTATCTCTTTTTGTTGCACTAAGTGTGGAGAGAGGTCAGGGGAAAATTCTTTTGGTTCATTTTAAAGAATTGCCTTCTTTCATCTCATCATTGTGGTTATAAATTGAATTTGTATTTCCTGTTTATGCACAGCTTTCTTGGAAGGTCAGGGCAGGCACATTATATTAACTAGAGCTGTGCAAAAAATTGATTTTTTTTGGTTTGATGACACAACAGTGAATAAATACATGTAATGGATCCAAGGGAACAAAACATTTGATGGCATTGATCTTTTTTAACAATTTAAATTAAATTGGAAAAGCTATGTGAGAAAAATGCAGTTTCAAAATGAAGCGTTTTCCCCCATTGTAATATTATAGCCCTTTAAGGATGGGTTTTATTTTGATCTGGCACTGGAATTTTTTTGCTGTGAAATCCTGTACTTTTTTTTTTTATGGAAGTCTCTGTTTCTGTTCTGATGCAAATCTACATTTCTTATAGCAGTTGCATTTTTACAATAACTTTACAGATGACAGAGCACACTTTACGTTTGTAGTTGAGAATCGGACACAATTCAGTACAACCTTATTTAGATATGGTTTGATCCAAAACTCATGCAATAAAATATTTTTGTCTTCTTCAACACACCATGTATCAGTGGCCAATTTTACATAAGTTCTTTCAAATACATCAAGTTCTGAGCTTCCAAGCTCAGCCTTCTTTTAAAAATATGTCATGAGAAAGATGTGCTACTTTCAAAAAGTGAAATATGAGTAACTTTTTGAAACCACATATGTCTCAAACAGCTGCCTTAACACATTTCAAATAGTTGCATAATTTTTTTGCTCCTATCAGAGACCAATTATGCAAAATTGCAGGAAAAAGGAAGATTTATTTTTGGAATTTAGAGGATGAGTCACATGCAAAATTTTTTATGAACTTAACTGCCGAGCAGCTCCAAATTCTACAGACTGCAGTAGATAAAATTGTTCCATTAAAAGGACTTATGTATAAAAGCTGAAAGTATGAAAATATAGCTTTTTGAATTCTTGATTTTTCAGTTGTATTGTCTTTAAAATTCCTTTTTGACTTAGGAAGCATATTTTTAATTGTCTGAGAAAATGTCAGCATGATACTTTTCTTGCTGGTTTATATTTCAGAAGTCAATAAAATTCTGTCCAAAATTTCAGCAAATAATTCATATTTTGCCAATGTTGATACAGAGCTTCATTTTTATAATAATGAATGAGAATCAAAGCATAATTTTGCAAATTAATTTAACACTAAACTCTTGTAGATATCAATTGGTTATATTTTAGGAAATGAATTATTTCTTAATATGCCATTGATAAGATAGTATAAATAATCAGCTTTAAGAGAGTATAAATAGTATCACGAGCACCAATACACTTTTAAATCATCATCAGACCTTGTGATTCAGTTGGCACTAAAATACTTTGAATGTCAATATTTCTAAAGAATAAGCCTGATTTCAAACTAAAAATCTGCCTTTACCTGAATTGTTATGAAAACCAAAGAATATCTGAACTTCTGTTGAAATTGAGCAAATTATAAAGATATTCATGACAGTTATTTAGAGGTGAATTGTAGAAAAAAAAGAGGCCTAAGAGAATAGAGGAAAAAAAAAAAACAATTGTGAGTACATTATCCATATATCTGAATATATTTTGGCTCTTTGTGTAATTGAAATGATTGTTTTGACATTATTGCTTTTTTATATTATTTTGAAATTTCTTTGAGAACCAAATATATTCATACCAATTTTACATGGCAAGAGTTTGTACCAAGGGAGGGCTGCAGAGGTCTCACAGACCCCTGTGAAAAGACAAAATGCACTAGGCAGCAGCTGTGACAGAGAGAGAGAAAAATGATAGAGAAATGACTATGCAGATACCCAGGTCAGTGAAGAAGTGGGAGGATGTGCTCCATGTGTCAGAGCGAAGAATCCTCTGCATCCTGAGCAGATTCTGGAGAAGCAAGTTGTTCTACTGCAGGCTGTGGATGACACCAATGGAGCAATTATCCACTCTGAAGCCTCTGGAGAGCCCCCAGTAGAATAGGTGGATGTGTCCTGAAGGAAGCTGCAGCCCATGGAGAACCCACACTGGAGCAGGCTCCTGGCAAGACCTGTGGCCTGTAGGTGACCCATGCTGGAGTAGTCTATTTCTGATGAACTGTATTCTGTGGAGAGGACCCACACTGGAGCAGCTCTTGAAAAAGCACAACCCATGGAAAGGACTGCCAATAGGGTGTGCAAAGGACTGTATCCCATGGGAGAGACTGCGTACTTGATCAAGGGAAAATTGTGAGGAAGAAAGAGCAGTAGAGCGGGAGTGTTATGAACTGACCACAGGTCACGGCTCCTCACCCTCTCTGAGCTGCCTTGGAAGGGGGACTGTGGAAAAATCAGGAATGAAACTGATATTTGGAAGAAGGGAGTGGTTGGGGAAAGATGTTTTCACTTTTGCCTTTGTTTCTCGTTTTCCTATTCTATTTTAAAATTGCAATACATTGAATTAATTTTCCCCAAATAAAGTCTGGTTTGCCTCTGATCATAACTGCCAAGTAAACCTACAAGCTTTTTCATCCTGTCTGGGAGGCAATGGAGGGTAATGAGAAAGCAGCTGGATGGGTACCTGGCAGCCAGCCAAGGTCAACACACCACAATAGTTTAAAACCATAAATCTTCCTTTAAGTCACATTTTACAGTAACATCAACTGAATTATTAAAAAAAAATCAAAAAGCAAAAACGGGAAAGATGACTGTGCTTGAACATTTGTAGCACTTACATCTTTTTTAAAATGTAGAATTTCTTTCATAGTAACTGTATGGATATCAGCAGATACATCAGTGAGGCTTACTATACTTACATATACTTACAGGATATGTTCCCATATGGATAAGAAGTTCAGCATACCTGTGTGCTCTCTCCTGTACTCCACTTTTGTCCTTTATTGGCACTTAGGAAATGTTAAGAGGATGGGGGTGTAAATCTTTCTCAAAAGTGATTGCAGCATTTACTTCTGAGGGGAAATAGGAATGTAAAGGGCAATAGAAAGAATCTGGAGTCCATGATCTTGATGTCTTCACTATTGTATCACACACAAGAGATTGTTCTTATGTGTAGTTGCAAGTTTCTGCATCCCTCTGCAGAACTGTGGAAATACTTTGCTGAAATGAAATCAATTTACTTTTCTTATGAATGACTGTCAGCAACCTCAGAAAATATGGAGCTCATGACCAACACAAAAATCACTTGATGCAACAAAAAGGTACAATTGCGCACAGACTTCTCTAGCACAAAGCTCATAAACTTTTGGTATGACAAACTAAAAGACAGGAACTTCTACTGAAGCTACAGAAAATGTATCAACAACAAACTGATCTAATCACATACCTTGTTATAAGGGATAAGTAATATCAACAGCTCTCCATACTTGTAGCAAACTATTTCCATTTCTCCTGGACTTTTGGTTCAAGGCCAAGCAGCTTCAACATGGATCATCACACATGAACACAGTTGCTCACAAGCTCTGCTGGAGACACTAAGACAGCAGGAATCTGAACAGCAGCAGAGTGGTGTTTGACTCTGGATTGATTCTCTGGCTTTTAAAATTGCATCCTTAGAGAAAGCTCCTATACACTGTTGCTACATTAAATCCTGAGCTTAATGATTAACCAACTCCTGCCACTGCACACTGTTTTCAACATGAATGCATGTGAAACCAAGCAGGATGTATCACTGAAGATCAGCAAAGTTATGCTAAATCTGTTAAGGCAACAGGTAATTTCTTTATCTGTGAAAACATACATAAAATTAATACTAAAATGGCAAAAGTCATTACTAAACGTGAGCTTCAGATTGATACTAAGAATTGATGATTTCCTATTACTGAGCATTTAAAAGTTAATCTCACAAGATTTACTACTACACTAGAGCAGGGTATTAGAATGAAAATATTGCTGCTAGTGAATCAGACAATGGCTAACTTGTGTCTCTAGATCAAAGCCTTCTTTTAACAACATAATCTAAAGTTCTTGGTCTCCTTGGAAATTAAGTTAATAAAGAAAAAAAACTGGGTAAGGATTCTACCAGTAATTTTTGTGTTGTTGCTTAGAAAAATAACACTAGTCAAAAGATCAAAGAAATCACATAATCTCTCTTCCAAGTAGACAAATAATTATGATGACTAAGAATTACATAAATTTTCTCGCATATGTTTATTCCACTCCACTCTGCTTCAAAAGCCTTTTTTGAAGTGGACTGATTCCACTGTGTTACATAGCACTACAAAGGTTTTATAGACTTATGCCACAGTTGTCAGTATAGTATAAGAAAACAACTTCAGCATTAGTACAACTTTTGGTATATGTTTTAAGTTGTTACTTTTGTATAACTTCCATGAGTATTTCAGAAAGCCAATGACACTTCTGACTTTTCTTGCTCATTACAATAAGTCTAAAACAAAACATTCCATTTGATTGACAAAAGAACTTGTTTTTCTGCACTGTTTTTTAAAATATATATGTAACATGTTCAGTCCTGACAAGAGAAGACCCACAAACCTTCAATTAGTTTTCAGATTAAACATAAGTTAAACCCGAAAAATTTCTTAGGATTTTGAGAAGGAACTCATAAGGGTTTCCAGTATTTCTTAGGTTACTTCAGTGAGCTGATTAAACCCAATACTTAGGGGCATACTATGTGCCCATTCAAACACTAACATGAATGCTGTGCCTCAGGATGGAATGGAGGTGAATCCAGTATTATGTAAAGACCATGAAACTTGCTGGTTTTTTGAAAGTGATCAGCCTTTAAAGAAGAGAAGAAAACTTGAAGATTTCCCTTAATAAGTAAGCTGTGTAGAAAGTCCTGGTCAGAGAAAATGCTAAGAAATGCTAAAATAACAACTGTCCCATGTTATTTCAACATTAAGATAACTCTAAGAGAGAGATATGAGCTTTTGACTTCAGGTTAGGAATAAAAACTATCTAGAAAAGGGAAAAATGTGAATTAAACTGTCTTTCAAGAAAATGAAGGGAAAAAAAAGTGTGTTTGTTTATCACATAAGTTGTTCATCTACTTGTGATACAAACAGTGTATGAAATTGAGTATTAAAAAGTTTTTTCCTCTTCCTTCATAAAAACTGCATTGATCATTATATTTTTGTGAACTTCTGAGCTGTGTTTTAATTTTCTTATGGACATAACAAATCTGTAAGGGAAATTTGGCTTCTTTCTTGGCTTGTTATTTGTTAGATGATTTCCTTGCTATATTACCAGTGGCATATAAAGCACCCTTGCCTTTTCTGCAATCAGAAAATTTTCTTTTCCTTACTACATCAATCTCAGGATACAGTGGAAAAAATCAAAACTGAAATTAGCAAAGATTTATAAAATAAATATTTATGGACAGAAATGTTGACATTGTATTAGCCAGTGCTATGAAAATAAAGTACTAGGCTCTACTACCATTTAAATCCATTCAAATCAAGAACTCTGCAGATTAGTGACAACAGATACCCACTGGCTTAGAGGGGAGGTAATTTGGATCAGGAACCATATTAATCCTCATCTCACTTACTTTATAAGATTTAAGAAAATCTTAACCATCACTAATCACACTGTTAATGCAAATGTTTTTCTGTCCGAATAATGGCCTTTATAAACAAGTATTTTTAAAAGACTTTGCTGAAAGGGTATATCTTAAAGTTGTCCCATATTATCACTTCAGAATACATCATAATTTCACAACAGTCATGTTACATATGTGGCTCTCTGCCACACAAAGTTCATAGCTTTCAGGCCTATTCCCCCTCAAATTCACCATGTATTTTGAGTATGAAACTAATTTCAATTCTGCTTTCTTTGTATCTTAATTATGAGATCCACTGAAAAGAGAGTGGCCTCAAAGAGATCTAAAAGTAGATGTTCAGTCATCAAGCTGGATAGTTACTCAAACTGCAGGCATAGCTGTATGTTAAAACTGATGCTGATGTTTTTGAGACAATTGCTAGCACCAGCCTGAAAGCCTGGATGGTATATGGGCCATTGTCATTATCAGCTAATGTAAACAAACAAAACATTCAAGAACCATTTTGCCTTCCATTTCTTTGATTTTATTCAACAAAATGTTGAAAGGATGAGAACTATAGAATAAGCTGTATATTTTATACAAAGAAGGAATTTTCTGTCTTTTGATGGTGAGGCATGAAGCTGCTTTGACTGAAATTAAACAGCTGTAAAAGAGTAATATTTAGTATCTTTACCCACCTATCTGTATATTTTTAAAATTTGGTCATTTAAATGAAATCTTTAAAATGGCTTGGTTTTTTTTTATATATACACATATGCAGCTTCACTCTTGATGTTTCAAAAGCTTGGGGTTTTGCATGTGAGTGTAATCTCATTCTAGATCATAGGTTGTAATTTTCATTAGGTACATGGCACTTGTAACTAGCATGCTCAGTAGGTAGCAATGAGGAGCTGCATCATCACAGTAGAAGACTACAAGAAGTCTTTCTGTAGCTCCAGAGGGAGGGGAGTAAGATTTTCCATAGCAGAAAGTGATAGAGCCTTCAGATTTCTGGAAGCTTTAGTTCTTCTTTTCTTTAGACGCCATTCATTTGCTCATTTCTTCTGCATGCTTTGTAGATACCTTAAACTGAAAAAAGGAATTCTTCATCCTCCCTTAGTCACTTCGTATATATCAGGTCACTGTGACTACTGAAAGCCACAAGAATGTCCATGTCACTGAGGTCTTTGTGTTTTCTGTTGCGTTTCAATTTTCTGACTCTGTTGGAGACATTAGACAGTCTATATGTCTCCTAATTTATTAATTCTTTTTACTTCATCACATCCTAGATGTGCACAGGCCAGTAACATTCTCAGCAAAGGCTTAGTCAGTTCTGGCTTGGAAAACATAACTGCAGTGTACCTACCATGGTTAAAGTCTCTTCCAGATACAGCCAGTCCTCTTCCTTATTTCTTATTGTGTCACATGTCACCACCTAAAGTCACTGACGTATCTGTACTAGTAATGAGGTCAAATTCATCCATATTTTTTCTGTGGTGTTTAACCATCAAGTAAGTAACTGCAAAACAGAAAAGCCCACCAAAATTGCATTTTCTCTCCTTCCACGGGCTTGGGTTGAAGGACTTATTCTAAATCATTCTTTTTAATTTCACTTTTGTATGTGGGGTTAAGTATCCCAAAGGAAGGAATGTCTAATATGGTGGTACTTGACTCTAAGTGGGATCCTTGTACAATAACACAAGCAAAAAAAGAAGATACAGAATTATTCTCCTTTCATCTCTTCACATGCAATCTTGTCCAGGGAAAGATGAATCTCATACATGTTTGCTTTTGGTTCAACTCCAATTTCCTTGCTGATTCAATAAAGAAGTAAACATCACAAAGGAGAAGAAAGGAAGAAAAACCCAAACACTTCAGACACTGCATTTCGGATGAGACAGTGGCAAATATGTGTATTAAAAGAAGTATATTAAACATATGTGTGTTTAAAAAGAAGTTTAATACATTGTAATTTGAATGTATGTTGTTTTGATTTTTTAATAATAATTAAAAAAATATTTTATTTTTCTTTGTGTTTTACCAAAGGGCAATAGTTTTTTCTCACAGTGATGAATGCATGGTTTTAGCCATAAAATACTCCCTGAATGTTTAGTTTGAAATACTGAACCCTTTGGGAGATTTATAGCTTTCTTCACATATGTCTTCAGAAGCATTTATAAATATAAAAAATGAAGATAAAACATAATTTAAATTGAGTCCCTCTACAAATTATAAATGTTTGCTATTGCTGTAATATACAGCAAAATATTATCAGACATATGGTATTGTTATGTGAACCATATGCCTGCATCACTTGCAGAGCATATGGTAAGAGTTTAAAATAAGCAGCATTATAAAAATATGATGGGCTTTAAAAATACATCATTTGCACCAAAACAAAAACTTGGTTTTTTTATTCTTCTTTTCATGGAAACATGTCTGGAAAATTTCCACCTGCCAGCTATTGCAGCTGTGTGATACTAAGAGTACCTCTTGTCTTTTTGCCTGCTTCCATCTCCTCTGGGAATGGTTGAAATTATCTCATGTCATATTCAAAATGTAAGGAATTGTTTTGTTGAAAAATCATGGATGTTGTGAAAGACAGGGTGCGTGCATACTGTTGTATGTGACTAAAACAGGATGAAAACCATTCTGTTAAGAATCATGAACTCCTGTTTTGGAAGATGATTGGGGAAAAATAAGATGGGCAAAACTGTAAAATCTACTATTGCTTCACCTTTAAACTCCTCTTGAAAAGGTTTGTTCCTTTATAAGTGGGAAGATTATAAAGAAGCTCAGAAAGGGACAAGTCCTATTCTTCCCATCTTCTCTGCCAACAATTTACAGCTGGGATGAAAAGCCTCATTCTGTACAGACTCATAATTGTTCCTATCACCATGGTGCCTTATTTTAGTTTTACTGAGTCTTATATTTCCAGTCACATGTATTGATATCAAATATTTTTTGTTGTGTTTACATTACTTCAGCTAAGATGTTATTAGTGTTTAAAATCCACCACCTTTTTTCACAAAATAGGTAATTAATAACGTGCAAACCAGGCAAAAAATTATAAATCTTACTGTATTGCTTAATAAGTTACCTGATATTTTGACATTTCTTAGAAAGAAGAATATTCAACTTCAACACAACCATGCATTGTTTCTCCTATGATCCTTTTTATTTTACAGTTTTTGGGGTTTCATTCTCTCTTAGTCTATCCTTCTTTTGTCTTTATTTGTCTTTCTTCTTTTCGATTCTGTAGTATTACTACTGTAAAAATATTGACAAATGAGGCTTGCCATTAAGGGGAAGCAATTTGTAACAGAGTAGGATGCTACAACAGTCCTTTGAATTATTTGAAAACAGTGATTCTTTTGAAAAAAATATGTGTGCAATTTCATGAAAAAGTGCACAGTTATTTGGGTTTGTCCCTTGCTTTATCTTCCTGCATGTCAGTACTTAGAAATAAGGTTGTACAACTAGAAAACACTTCTGTTTGTTGGTCAAGTAAAAAAATGAAAGAGAATGTTCTGAATTTTTTTACATTTTTATTCTTCTGTTAAAATTACTTCAACTATTTTTTTTTTGCTTCATCTAAATTGATGGATTTCTAAATGTAATACTTTTAAATTAACATATATTTTTCTTCAGAACTGTTCATTTTCTAAATTCACAGCTCAGCAAATCAGTAGGAACTCTAAACCATTTCTGTAATAATAAATTTGTATTTATTTTCTTTGTTTTAGGAGAAACATTGCATTTCCCTATGTGTAAAAAATCATGTGGTTTAATACTGTCCTTTCACTCCTGCTTTTCCTTCAATTGAGTCTTCTTCTCTTTGACTCAAATATTCATTCAATTTTATTCCAGTCTCTTCTACTCCTAAACTCTTTACCTTTCTGTTTTTTCTCAGTTTTCTTTATTTCAGAAATTATTTGTTCAGTCAATTCCCTTATTTGTTCTTCTTATAGCATCGCTTTGTAGATAAGCTCCACTGCAAAGTCTTTAAAGATAGAATCTTTTAAGTACCTTTAATAGGCCTCAAAAAAAGTCTTTATCATATTTTTTGGGGGGGGAAGCATGCAAATTCTAAGTACTCAGATTTCATTAAAAAGGCACATTGGTTGCTTTCTCCATTCCCCTATGCTACAGAATAGATGTAAAAGCATAGGTCTTTCTGTGAAAAAGACAGAAGAAATCTGTGAGAACTAAAAGACTTGTTCTTATCAAAATCTTACCAGGTCTTAGGGAATGGCTCAAAGTTTGTGGATTGATTTTTATTTATTTTTTTCTGATCTATATAAATAAAAATGTAAAGTTGTCAGAAATCCAATAAAAAATACAGAGTAAACTTCTGAATTCCCATTCCTAGACATCTGGTATTAGTACATGTTTATAGAAAATGATTTGACATTTTGGCATCTTTCCATTAACACTAATTGTATTAGGAGTAACAAAAATGTCAGTTCAACTTTCTGAGTACAAGACAGAAGTGAGAATCTGCTCATTCCATATGCATATGTTAAACTGCAATGTCTATTTACTGTTTGGTCCAGTGACAACCAGAGCATTAAAACTGCACTTGCAATTGCAAGCACAACATGGTCAGGATAAATATTGATGAATTAGAATGAATTGTAGGGGGAGACAGCTTGGGCGTCATCCAGCAAGGATACACATGTAAGGATGACTTTGTGGAAAGGGCATCTGAGGAAGAGGATTTGCAATTTGCTTTTCAGTACAAGTTAGGAAAAAGGAACATCACTTCTTCCTTGGATGCATGAGTGCCTCCCACTTCTTCTGCCAAGAAG
>WBNO01019202.1:0-30806 GCA_013400575.1 Peucedramus taeniatus | reverse complement strand
TATAAGACAAGATTTTCTACTGACTTTTCTGGAAGTTCAGTACTCAATCTGATTAAACAGGCCTTGATTTATTTATATATTTAAGCAGAAAAATATTAATAAACAAATTAATATGGTGAAAACAAGTTATACTAATATATAAATATATAATTCAATTTACAGAACGAAAGGCATAATGGAAAATGCAAATAACAGCACTGTTTACAAGTCTGTATTCACTTTTTTATTATTATCATAAAATATGGTGATTGGGTATGTGTTTTTCTGAATGTATTTTTGGGAAAATGGGTTAATTAATATGCTGGAGTTTAATGTTTGACTTTTGTCTCTTCCCTAAAACTTACAATTAGAAAGTTTCAAAATGTCTTATTATAGTTCCTGCCCTGATATCTCATTGGTTTGTCATTTACGCACACATTTTTTAACTTGTAATATGACAAAGTATTTAGGAATCTTTCTCATATTTTATGAAAGTTTTTACTATATTTTCCTTTCTCCTCTAGTGTGACATTAATCTATGGAGTTATGTCAATATAAAAATACAGATAATGTGCCTGGATGCTATATTTAATGAAGGTAGCAGTCAGTAGTGATTAAAGCATTAAAACATGTACTTGTTGACTGTCAATGTTATTGAATAAGATGTAATCAACCCCAAAATTATTTTACTCTTTATATAACTTTTAGTATTGGATGAACTGATTCCCCCCCTGGAAAGGGAGCAATGGAAAAGAAATTTCATTTGGAGAATAAATATCTTTTTTTAACACTGAGACATGATTTAAATATATCTAAATCTAAACACAGGTAATGTTGAAAATATTACAGATTTAACAAGAAGGAAGTCAAAACAGAAGGGGAAAGTGCTGGGTTTTTTTCACCGCAGGACTAAAAATAATCTGTGATAAGGTCACTGAATCCTTAGTAGATTTTATGGTTCCTAGAACAATTAATGCTCACTGTATTGGCAAGCTTTTAAATATTCAGGTTGGTATATTTACTAGATTGCTTAATCTACTTCTGTTATTGGTGATTTAACTTTCATGTAGACAATGCTAAATATAAACAGTGAATTTCCTCTGGAATATTGTTGATCCATGTGCATAACTGGGCTTAATTATGATATCTGGCAGCATTCTGGAGGGTTTGCTCTGATAGAAATGCAACATTTTCTGGGATTTTTTCTTATACTTTTAAATATCTTCATGAGACAGTAGATTAGTAAACATCATGAAGAAGTGTTATATTAAAATTAGCCATATAGGGCCTTAGGAGCTTTCTTCTAATTGTAGACTTACCTTGTACTTATATGTGCATTATTTTGAATATTGTCCAATATTCACTTGGCTACACCACTGCTGACATCAAAGTGATTTCCCTCCTGGTACAGCTGGGATGGAAGCCACCTGACAGGGCTCCAGCTACAGGTAATCACTTGAAATGAAGGTACAGGATCCACCAGAACCTCTCTATACATGCATGATGCCCATGAATGGCAAGTGACAATTTATAAGTGTCACATATGGTTAAGATAGGAAGTGGACTTGTGGTTTTGGAACCACAAGAGCAATAAATTAAACCATGATCCCTCACTCTGCTCTGGTCTGTTGGTAATGCAAAGGCTTCTATCAACAGCAGTACTACAGCTAGCACAGATTTTGGTGTTCAAAAGGACCTGTAGAACCTTTAGAGAAGTCTTCACAAAAATGGTATGCAAAGAAAAGCAGTTACCCTCTCTCTTAAAATGCAGACTACCTGGATAATGTGCCACATCTGGGATGCTAAAGATGAGAACCAGAACAAGTCAAAGAGTGAGATGTTTTTGCAGTCAAGCTTCTTCATAAATAGAGATGTACGGGAATAAATCAACTGGCATAGACATCAAAATGTTTTAGATTCCATGTCATATGACATCAGATATGGGAGCTGTGCAGAAGAAGCAGTTATGAAGATTTACTTTTTTTCTACCTAATGTACTGTACAAAAATCTGGCATTAGTAATGTTTTATTGACAGAGAAAACAGACAAAAGGAAAGAACAAAATCCTGTGACTGAACTTCAGGAGCTGAAAGGCTGCTTATATTTAGGCTTCAACTGAAGCAGTGTACTGAGTTGCCATCAATGTGTTTCCCTGAACAACTTTGACAACAACTGATATGACAAAAAGCTTATACAGTGATGCTTCTTCTATACCTATCTATTATCAACCTCTCATTTTTATGAACTAAACTGATTTATGGTGTTCAAACTTCTAAAACTTAGGAATAGAATGGAAACAAGAAGAACCATGCTGACAGCACTTCTCCTTAATAGATTATAAAAAGGGTGAATAGAGTACAGTGTCGCCTAGTAAAATGATAACTCTTTCAGATTGGGTCTATTAGCTATTTTTGTGATACAAATAAATGGTCTTCCAGACGACTTTCTTGAGTTTCAAGGCTATATATGAAAATATTTATGATTTCTGTCACTTTTGTATACAGAAATCAGTTAAAGGAGTTATAGAAAAATTTGATATATTGATAATATATCTTCGGTATTTCTCATCTTTTTTGGAAATATTCAGGCAAACTTTAACGAATAACAAATGCACACCTTGCAATTAAACCCCTCTCTGATGTCATGTTACACGATAAAAGATGCAGTTTAAAGACCAAGCAAGTCTCATTAGAAGGTGATAGAAAGGCAAAGCTTCCAAACTTTGGTAATTCTCTACAAATGTGAAAACCATTCATTGTTATCATTTACAGTTTTTCACTTGCAAGTAGGATTGTAGAGGAAATTTGGACAGAATGATGTGTAATAATCACATCTTCAGGAAAAAAATATCAGTCAGCATTTTGAAAAGACACCAAGAAAGGTGGAAATGGAAAGATTATGTCCTTATTATATCTGGTTATTATTGGAACTTGTGCAGCTAATCAGACCTCTGGATTACATATACAGAGGAGCAGAAGTAACCCTCACACACCAACTTGTTTCCTGACACACAGGTATCATTTTTGCTTTTTCTGAACTGAGTATTATGTACCTATCTCTGCTGCCTGTGTTAAGGTCTTTGAATAAGGGTGCTTGTCACAACAAAGGGAATGAGCTGGCTTTCAATAGGACATAAGAAATATAAGTCTTCTAGATTCCTTTTAAAAGAATTTTACTAGTTCTAGTTTTACAAGCAGGATGGGACAAGAAAGGTTTTGCTGGAGCACAAAGAAGTCAGAAAAAGTTTCTTCTTTACTTTAGAATCTGAAAAAATATTGAAAGCTGGATAACATGAGGAATATACACTATTTATACGGCACTATCATCTGAAGTCAAACGTGAATGAACACTGAACATCTTCAATTGCAGATAGACATTCATAAACAATGAAGCAAGTGTACCCTGGGTACTTTATAGAAAATACTGTAATCAAATCAACTAGAAAAATCAAATCTCTGGAAGAGAGATTATCTGCAAGTCTATGATTCCATGTCAGATTATGTCATCTTTTGTAGGAAGCGTTTCTTCTGAAAATTGCAAAACACTCCACACACATCATTGGATTTGCCTTCTGATTAGTGAGATAGCCAAGCACTATTTGCAGATCAGTATATTATAAAATTTGCAGATTTTGAAATGGAGAAGCTAAGTGCCTCCCAATGTCACACAATGTCTTGTTAACAGTGTAAAGAATAGAGGCCACAACTTCTGACTTACCTTCCACATTCTTTAAATTTAAAACAGTTAATTTTCTTTCATGTTTTCACCTGTTTGCAAACAGCAAAAGGAAAGAAGAACTACATGACTGGAATTGTTGTAGCAGCCCATACTAACAACAGGTGCTGGAATAGTCTTTTTGTATTCATGTTTAGTGAACAGACTGGATTTCAGCTGCCAAATGTAAAGTTGTGTAATATGAAACTCTTTTTCACTGACCTGTGTTTCCCTATACAGTCTATGTCTGATGTTAGAGTAACTAAGTCTTGAGTGGATGAAGTGCAAGTATGAAATATGTAAAATCATAGAATTTTAGAATAGTTTGAGCTGGAAGGAAACTTTCAAGGTCATTTCACCCAAGCTGCCTGGAATGAGTGTTATCCTTAACTACATCAAGCTCCATTCAACTTGACTTTGAATGTTTCCAGGAAGGGGGCATCTGCCACCTCTCTTTAAAATTATTCTATTGCTTCACCACCCTCATTTAAAAAAATACCTCCTTATCTCTAGTCTGAATCTACCCTCAATTAGTTTAAAACCATTACCCCATGTCTTATTGCAACAGGCCCTAGAGAATGTTTGCCCCCCCCTTAGGTATTAGAGGGCTGCAATAAGGTCTTGGAGCCTTTTCTTCTCCAGGCTGGACAACTCCAACTCTTTCAGCCTGTTTTCATAGGAGAGGCCCTGTGGTCATCTTTGTGGTTCTTGTTGGGGCCTGCTCCAACACGTTCATGTCTTTGCTGTGCTGAGAACTCCAGAACTGTCTTGCCTTTCCAATTTCAGCTGCTTTAGTTACACTGAACAGTCATCTGCTCTTGTCCTCTCTGATATATTTAACTTTGGAGTAAATTGATTGCATAGTAGCATGTTTAGATAATGCCTGCATAAAAAAGAAGTAATATGGTTCTTAAAACTTCATACAAGAAATATACGTGGTAAAGCATCTGCTCTTAAAGTCAGAACTTGTTCCAAGAGGTTATTGCTAGCATATTAACACTGGCCAAAGCCTTACATCTCTGTCTCAAGGTTAGAAGAATGAATAGCCCAACAACATGCTGGGTCATTTTGGTTTGAAATTGTGGAAAGGAAAAAATTTTTCATTATCANCCTCCTTATCTCTAGTCTGAATCTACCCTCAATTAGTTTAAAACCATTACCCCATGTCTTATTGCAACAGGCCCTAGAGAATGTTTGCCCCCCCCTTAGGTATTAGAGGGCTGCAATAAGGTCTTGGAGCCTTTTCTTCTCCAGGCTGGACAACTCCAACTCTTTCAGCCTGTTTTCATAGGAGAGGCCCTGTGGTCATCTTTGTGGTTCTTGTTGGGGCCTGCTCCAACACGTTCATGTCTTTGCTGTGCTGAGAACTCCAGAACTGTCTTGCCTTTCCAATTTCAGCTGCTTTAGTTACACTGAACAGTCATCTGCTCTTGTCCTCTCTGATATATTTAACTTTGGAGTAAATTGATTGCATAGTAGCATGTTTAGATAATGCCTGCATAAAAAAGAAGTAATATGGTTCTTAAAACTTCATACAAGAAATATACGTGGTAAAGCATCTGCTCTTAAAGTCAGAACTTGTTCCAAGAGGTTATTGCTAGCATATTAACACTGGCCAAAGCCTTACATCTCTGTCTCAAGGTTAGAAGAATGAATAGCCCAACAACATGCTGGGTCATTTTGGTTTGAAATTGTGGAAAGGAAAAAATTTTTCATTATCATGAAATTGTCCTTAATAATCTTGATGGGAGGTTTTCTGGCTATTCAAGAAACAGAGATGGGAAAATAATGAAGATGAGTAAATGGAGTTCAAGTGTTAAGGTTACAAAGAAATGTAAAGTTAATTTATCTAGTTTCAGGGTTAATTGTAAGGCTTCAGTACAGCTCTGAAGCTAATGGGCCAAATTATTTTTTAATGTGAGTAGAAAAAAGTTTGAAAGAATATGAAACACATTTGCCTTAACATCTCCTTGAGACTGGAGGGTAACTCCAAATATATTACATGGAAAAATATTGTGCATAAGTGATATACAAGGAGGAAAAAAAGCACTTGCCCTGGGAAAACTGAATTCTTCCACCCTTAGGCTGTAAATTCAGCAATTTCCCAAACTGCCAATTGTCATTTTACATCCTCTTGTCCCCAAAGTTCAAGCTTAGAGCTGTGGTGTTAAAATAGTTAGTATTTTATTATGTACTGTATTATTGACTGAGTGGTGAATGTATTCTTAGCATTGTACAAACAAATAAGAGGACACAGAGCTTACCCCAAGGACCTTGCAAAGTAGGTCAGACACAAGCAAACCAGCTTAGGAACATTAAAAACTGACTGACAGCATATACCCAAAGTGGTGAGAAAGTGCTGAAAGCTTTACAGAGGTTAAAATTAAAATGTTTTTTGCAGGGGTTGGTGGTGGTAATACATTAAGGAGTGATTTGAGGGAGATTGATGAGCTAGATAATATAAAACAGATAGTAGGTACCAGGTCTGCAGAGATCTGATCCACTTTACAGTAGCTGAATCTATAAAGTGCCACAAGTTTCAGGCATGGGGGATCAACAGACAAGAGTGTGATAATGCAAAAGCTTTTGAAAGGACAATGTCAGAGAAGCAGAAAGGAAGTTTTTGCTGTAGATAAAGTAGCAAAAGAATGTTGATGAAGCAATTTTAAAGAAGTAGGATAATTAGTAAAGAGCATTCTAGGAGTCTTAAAAAGCTATTAAATATGGCTGCAATACCAAATATCACCTCTTGGCTCTCA
Organism: Peucedramus taeniatus; assembly: GCA_013400575.1. Classification (NCBI taxonomy): domain Eukaryota; kingdom Metazoa; phylum Chordata; class Aves; order Passeriformes; family Fringillidae; genus Peucedramus; species Peucedramus taeniatus. Next base: position 24,354 of record WBNO01019202.1, on the reverse strand, counting down.
GTTTTCTCTCTGCAAACATGCAATCTAACAAATGGAGATGAAAGAGAAAAAATGGCCTGCATTTTGATGGAAAAAAATTCCTTTCAGCAACGTTTTATCTCTCTTGTCTTTTTAGGCACCATGAAGTTAAATGAAGTATTAAGGTTCATCCTGCCATGCAAAATTTTTGTCTTTTTTTCAAGGCTATATTAGTTAAAAACTTTTCTAAACCACTTACTAATCACCTGTTAATAACAGTGTGACCCCCGTTAACAAAACCTTTTCAGAAATTCTTCTTGTCCCTGCCAAAAAAAGATTTTTCCTGACTTTTACCAAAATAGTGTCCTTTTTCCAGGATGTTTTAATTTAATCAGATACATTTCTTATTCCCATTTAATTTTGAAGCACTGGAAATTCATCATCAGCAAAAGACTTGATAGCAAAGGATAATACATAAGTACTGGTAGGGAGTGTTGAGAAATACAGTTTGTTTATAGAAATGAGATTAACCCCCTGCAGAAAATGGACATATATCCACATGCAAACCAACCGCTCAAGCAAAATTCAGACCCAACTAAAATTAAAATTAGGTGGAGAAAGTACAGCTATTTTGTAGCCACATTTAAAAGAGACCATCATTTCCTAACATGAGAGAATGGACGACAGATTTACACCACTAACTCCATACAAAGTTACATACTCATCTCCTGAAAATCCCAGAGGAATGATGCACCAAAATCAACTGTCATGTCATGCATGTTTCCTGAGGCAGTGTGGCTGTGAGTCACACCTGCTGGAGACAGTGTTAACCCTGTTGGTGGTGATTAAGCCCCAGCCCTGATGCACCACACTGCATCGCTGTCCTTATGTTGAACTCTCAATTATCCTTTTCTTTCTTTCATAAAGTACTGATATTTTTAATATGGCTGAAAAGAATGAATAATAGATATGTCTGCTTTGTGTTTCAGAGATTAAAACGCAGTATGAAGGAGGTTGATAACAGTCTGAGTCAGACTATAAAAAGCACTTTACTCTTCAAGTGTGCTAGAGTATAGAGAGTGTTGGGTAGTTGGGTGCCTTGGATCACCCATGTTTGATATGGAGTCATTATGACACTGGTGGGAAGCACTACATCAAACTCATGGTTTGTACTGTCTTCATTGCTGCCGAAAGAGCAACGAAAATTCACCCTGCCACTGTTGATTGGTGGGTTTTTCCTTTTTCCTCTTTTAACACAAAACTGGTGAAGTAGCTGTGGCCCTGGCCTGTGTCAGCACTCTGCAATGCAGTGTGCAGAGGCGTTTTGTAAGGCAGCTGCTTCTTTGCCAGTGCTGTAGATTTCAGATTTACTTCACGCCAGCTGTTGCCTCTCCTTCCTCAAACAAAACCAGTGGAAGCAGAAAAAAGACCTGAACACAACTTTAATAACTGATGGTGCCTGCCACTGCATTTTGGTTAGAGGTGGGGGAGAAAGAGAAGTTCTTGCTCTAAGAGAGACACAAGCAGCAGATTTAGTAGAACCCCAGAGGCAGCGCTGAATCTTTCCCTCTTACTGTGATAGAGATTGTAAAGTTAAGTGAGACCCTGGAATTAGATCTTCTGTAAGGCTTTATATTCCCCTTAGCTCTTTGACATATGTGAAAAGCTCTCAGAACATCCTGTCCTCTGACCTAATTATAGACTAATAGAGATAAGACCCGCTTTAAAATCGTTTGTTTGCAATAAAAGTCTGAATGTTTTGAAGTCTTCCTGAACCCGTAAATGTGAGCTGTGTCATCCAACTCCTTTCCATATGATCTCCTTCCCTCTACACTCATTATAATTTGTGCTCCAGGTATGGCTCATAGGCCACTGGAGATTTTCCATACCACTGGAGCTGTTACAAAAAACACTCTGTGGGAGCTTTGACGGGAGCACTTCTAATTCTCATTGAGTGGACTCCAAAATGGCAAAAAAGACCTGGAATCTCCTTCAAAATGAGTAGAGATGGACCACAGGACAGGTCTGACTAGCTGTATATATATATATATTTGAAATTCAAATACATGGGAAACTTAACTCACTCATCATCCAAATACAGTCCTGAGCACCTAAGAACACAGCACAGAAAGTAAACCAAGTGTCAAAGACCAACATTCTGCTTTCACTTATGCAAGTGAACCTTGGCTGTCTTTTCTCAAGCACTGTGGGAAGAGATGCAGCTGAAATATAGCATTTCTCAATTCCTTTGAATTTTCAGTTAAATCTTTTGCTGATACACTCAGTCTCCTAAGGAGAAAAAGCACATGAAACAAAAATTTCATTTGGTAATTTTTAGGACCTTTTTCACTTTTTCTGTCTGATTTCTTATTCTAATTACCTACTGACTATGTGCTGGGTTTTTTTCTGTCATTATTGAAATAAAGAAGGCAGTGATGACACCAACTCATCAGCCAAATAAAAAAAATTGACGTCAATTTATGCCATTACAAGCTGTTCTCAAATGTGAGCTTCTTTAGTAATAGCAAAATATAAACATATATAAAAAAGAAAAAATAACAAACACTGGTGATGGTACCAAACAGAAATGAAGAGTGAAGACTGATGGGAACAGGCAGACATGTCAGAAAAACGTTTTTTGAAATGACAAAATTGTGGCTTGGCTGAGAAGATGGGGTATATAGTAGATGAAAGTAAAGACTAACAAAGGGCTGTATTAAAAGGGCTAAGGAGAAATTAGGATATTAAGATATTAAAAAGCTTGATGAGAATGGGAGAAGCATGAAATAAAATTCTAATATTTGGGAGAACACTGCAGGATTATTTTTGCTTTTGCTACCCAGCAGGAGGCAAAACTCAGTGCTAGGAACTGAATAGACCAATAAACAATGTCCAAAACCTTGTTCAGAAACAGGTTTAGGATTTTTACACGTAAAGCAATCATTTTGGGAAATAACTAACCATATATATGGAATCACATCACAACACACCAAATGCCAATTTCCAATTCTAGAAAACTGTGGGGCTTAACACATACACACACAACAGGTAACTCTAAACTGAACTTCTTTGATATGATGTTTAAGGTGAAGTTTTAAGAAACTGTGCCCAGTTAAAAACTTTTAAAGTTTTTTAAAACTTTTTAAATAATTTAATTTATTCTTTCTTGCATCTTTTATCAGTTCTGCCTTCTATTTTTCCTCATCAATGTATTCAGGTTTCAGTAGAAAGTGAAACCTCATTAAAAGAACCTTCAAAAATATACCTCACATTGCTCTTCCCATTATAAAAGTGTATAGGATTACTCCTGTAGGACAATGCTAGCAGAGTCCTTAAGAGAGTTTAGAAGTCACATTAAACTGTGCAAAACACATTTCCACCCCTTTACTACAGGACTAGAGAATGACTTTACAGTTTGGCAATCTTATTTCAGAGAATATCAGACTGAATATAACTGGGTGTAAGTGAAAATATAGTTTCTGTGAATGCTAATAGACAAAACTGAGATTTTTAGAATGTTTGCCAATGAAATATCTGAAAAACTAACAGCAGATATGTATGACAAAAGTCAACTTGATGATAAAGTGTCCAAATTGAACTAGGAAATTAACTAGTCTTGTGCAGGGGGAGTATGTCTTGATAATGCTAAGGAAAAATTTCACCCCATGACCAAACCTGTTCAGAGCTGATATGCAAGCAAGAAATGTAGTTAGGCATCAATGACTACATTTCTGATCCTTTAGACTGCAACTTGACTTTGACATGGAATTTGTTATTTAAGTGTATTATTTTACTCTTGCAGAACACCATAAATGTCCATAGTAACTAGGAGCAATGATGCTTTTTGAACCATGCTGGAAAGAAAATGGAAATGGATGTTGATCAGGAAGGGTGCAGAAACAACATCTCAAAAGAAAAACCAGAATTAATGCATGAAAAAATAAGGAAAAAAAAGAAAAATTTACAAGGAACAAAATGGGAATGGCTATTGTCCAAACAGCCCTGCCTAATATATAATAGTCATCCAGCCATAGTATAATATCCCACAAAGTTATTCTGCCTCATATTGGAGGTCTTTTTTTAATAAAAGTACAGAATGGAATGACCACTGACATGAGAATAAATTGACCAGGGTTTCTGTGTGTATCCATCTCTGTAATGTAGAGGGAGCAGCTCAGTAAAGTGTAAGGAAGAAAAAATAGATTTGAAAGGAATATTTATCAAACCTCATGGATTGATTCAATTTGAACTCCTCTTTTTTTTTCCAATAAATTCCCTCTGATTCCAAATGTTATGTATCGCATTTGGCTTACTCTACAACAAACAATCAATTGTTTTGCAGCAATATAAATGTGTATTACTGATTTAAGCATGGCTAATGAAACTTTGCTTATTATTACTACTATTATTCTCTAAGACCTGAAACCCCTTCTAAGACACTTGGTTAATATATCAAAGTGCTGTGCACTTGAAGTTTTGCTTTCCCGATATGCTTACATCTTTATTTAACCTTGTGTCTGTGATTAATGGAATGTGCTATTTCTGTTTTACTGTAATGGATGGCTATGTTGGAGCAATGCACAACTTAGTAATAACATCTCATTCCATAGAAGACATTATAGCAAAAATTCGTAGCTTAACTGGAGCTGACAAATGCATTTTTACCCTGTATTTATTTATCTCTTTCTCTTTGACATCTTTTTATAACATAAGTGGCTTTCCCTGTAAAATCCCACTAGTAGCACTTCTTCTCAAAAGTTCTCTTCCAACTACCCCAGGGATTACATTACCCCAAGAACTGAGTAGCTGTATTCACAGACTGTATATGAAAGTGCAGATACAAATGTGCAATTCCTTCATTTAGAAGCCAATTGTGCACTTCAAAGGAGTAAGAAAAGTATGTCATATCCCTTGGTTACTAAAATGTTAAAGCATGTTTTTTATTCTGAAATGAAAGAATTATTGAAATCCTTTTGCTGACATATATCAAGCATTACAAAAAGACAATATGACTTGGAATTTTTGCAATAGTGGGCTAATTCATGTAGTTACATGAATATAGAGAGGACCATGAGACTGAAGATTAAGATGCATCCTGAATTAATTTATGATTTTATCTGTTCCTGTGTTTATACTTAAAACAGCAAACATACTAGAAAAAAAATTACTATAAAAGGTATTTTTAATGTCCTAAAAGAAAATATTTCTAAGTCAAATACAAAATGCTTGACTGATCCAAATTATACTAAAGTTAAATTATTGTCATCCAACCTCAAATGAAAACCAAATAACTGGAATAAATTCAGGAAGGAATTACCAGAAAGACAAGGAGTTGCTTATGTAACTTATACAAGATTTTTTTATATATACATGATAATACTTTATAAGATTTTACATAATATCTCATTCAGGAAAGACATATCTATTGAAATGTAATCTACACTGCTTAAAAGGTATGACAAACATGACTAAGGAATGTTACTTTTCTAGTAACATAATGGTCTTCAAAAATTATAATGAGCAGTAGGCTTAATACAAACAAAGAGAAGGACTTTCCCATACAACCACTGGACATAATTAAACTGGGAATCTGATTGTCCTAGGAACTGAGGAAAAAAAAAAAAAACCAACAGTACAAATGAGTTAAGAAATAGATTTGTCAAATTAATGAAAAATAGATTCTTGGCAACTATAAAGAAAAAAGACTTGGATGAAACCTAGGGAATGGGAAGTTCCTAAGATGGAAATTGGAAAGGAAAAGGAAATATCAACTAGAGTATTATCCCCTGTGGAATTGACAACCCTACATGATTTCCTATATGATTAACAACTGTTTGTGTCATTAGAAAAATAATACTTGTCTGGGGAAACTCTGTACTGACCCTACACTGTCATTCTCCAGCCATTCCTCCCACTCTCTGTTGCATCTATGTTTTATATCTTCTTACACATGAAATTTTATCAGTAAAGGATTTTTGCTTAGTTCCTCAGTTGTTCTTGGAATTCATTTTACCATGACCACAGTATCCATAGCATCAAACATTTGTAGAGCATGGTTTAATATACTATCCTACATCAAAAAATTGTAACTTTTATGAAGCAAATGGAAAATCAAGGTCCTAAACAAGTTTTGGACATCTAAGGATAGAGCAATACATATAACAATGCATTGTTCAGATCTCTGTTGTAGGAACATGTCCTGGCTTTGTGTCAGAAGAACAGTGTGATTGTCAAAATCAGTTTTGACTGTGTTAATGCAGATCTATGTTTTCCCTCAGAATTTGCTTGAAACTTAATGCTTTATCAGTGTTTTATTTGTCCTTTTGATTATACCCAACATCATTCACAAGCGTAAATGTTATTCTAAACACTCTGAATGAAAAATCTTTGATATTGATTTTTGTTGAAATTAATGCTACAATTAACATCGAAATACTATGAAATTGCTTCTAGATTTTTGAAGATTTTCAGACAGTCTTAATTGTTATGTAAAGGTCACAATTGCTTAGCTGGAAATTACCATCAAGTTGCTTATCATGGTTACAAGCTATATGGGATGTTCTCTAAAGGATTTTAAAAGCTGTCAAGGATTGCAAGTATTTTTATGACGTTTAAAGTTGTCTTGTGAAAGAGATACAGCATCGAGTTGTCTGCCTTTAAAGTTAAATTAATTTGATTGGTACTCCCATTAGTCTCATCTCTATTCTAACATGCACTATATTTGATAATACAATGGCCTCTGGAAATGTACACAGTGCTCACTTCTGTTGTTGAGACAGCACATGATAATGTTCTCTGGAGTGTGAAATTTTCTATTAGAGCCTGCCAGAGTATAAACTTGCTTGGATATTGTCACAAGTCTAAGTAGAGTTTTTTGGCAATTGCTATTGATGTCCAAAATTTTCCTAGGTTTATTACAAATAACAGTATTTCAGAAAACCAGAAAATGTACTCTGAGCTTATATTTTGTGGCAACTGTGACAACCTCAGAAATACATCTTTCTTCTAGGGTTAAAGCACGAAAATATGCCAGCTTTCAATTAGGAATCAAGGTGCATATAAAATCACAGTGTCAACATTTGAGTCTTCAGATGTGTTTAGGTTTATTCAAATTTGTATTTTGAATAAAACTTATTACATTCTTCATAAAACATGTTAATGTACACCTTCTCCAGTGTTTTGTAAATTAGCCATTGATGCAAAACAAATATATAGATGAAAGCTATCACTAATGGCAAACAACCATTTTATGGGCAAAATCTGTGCAAACATTTTTGTCCTGAGAGATAAATCGTCAGTGGAAGGGATGAGGTAAGATTCTTTAAATGAGGTAAGATTCTTCAAACAGTGCATATGCCTCTATGATTTAGAGACACATTCACCAGATACCTGCAGGACAGGTCATATGATTCCTTTTTTATTGGCTGAATGGATATTAAAAACTATTCATCTCAGTTCTAGAGGCTGGCCTTCCTAAGGTGGGTCTATGGAAGACACATGCTGTCATGCCTTCTCCTTCCTGTTCCTGTTTTAACTCTGATGGAGATTGGCAATTCTTATCTACAGGGCTTTAGAAAAAAAATGAAATGTGAGTAGTTATTTGTTTGCCTAGCCTCACTGTTAGAGTGAATCCAAAATCCTTTATGTTTTATCTGCTTAACAAATGCATTTGGGTGTAGCACAATTCTTGACAACCTTTTAAGAATAAATACCTGAGATTAACCTATTTGTTCTTCTGTCAGAAATATTCTGATTTCTTCTTTTCTTTAAACAATCAACATTTATTCAAGGAAAGTTTAACTAATGCCTAACTTCCCTGACTTACTAATTAAAGAAAGGCTCAATACTACACAGAAGCCTTTCAGTTCTACTTCATGAATAAATGAACAATCCCTTTCAGATAAACCCAAGCTTTGCAATGTGGTATAATGATTTCAGTGAATATACTGTCACTACTGATGGCATAGATGATTACAAAGTTTTCTCTTCAAGATACATAAAAGGCAGTTTTGGTTCATGATCTATCAGCAGCTAGGATTTAAGGTCCCTTCCTGTATATTTGCTTCATGCATGGCTGACTTTGAAGGGTTTTTTCTGCATGATACTAAAAAGCAAATGTTGCTGTAATTTTATTTGGTTTTTTTCAGAGTACATAAATTAGACACTATGTGAGTGAGAGAGGCTGTGGTTTTGAGTTAAAAGCTTTCACCTGGCATAAACAAATGACAATGTCACTCCTCCTGGCTGGAAAGACTAATAAAGGATAATAGTTTTCAGAAAACACTGCACCTGTTTTCATATAAAGAAACACATTGAGACATTTATAAGTTGGGGGAAGAACATTCATATAATTCAAGTATGAAATATAACTTCAAATGGTATCTTGGCATCACATATAATGCATCTAACCAAAGCATAATTCTTGGAATGATTTTTTTTTTTTTTTGGTTAAAATGATATAGATAAATATGGATATTTAAGAGGGAGAACATTTTACATAAGTGAAGGAAGAAGAAAAGTTAAGCAGCTGTTAACAATATCTATTTGCTCTAACTGTGACAAAAGGTAAACTGATTACCTCTCCTACCTGCCAAATGCCCCATTCTGTACAACACTGGAATCTGTGTAAGTGAAACTAAAATCTTACAACCTGAAGAGTAGCCTAATTCTTAGCCTGAAGGGAAATACATCATTATATAGACATCATCATGCCTTGCCTGAAAGAGAAGAAATTAGACCAAAACAAAGTCCTAATTCAATACACCAAAAAGTAAAATAAGCAGAAAATACCAAGTCCTGATTAAATGAGGACAACTGTGTATAGTCTTATTAATATAAGAATTATTGTCTAAGGATATGAGTGACACAAAGGAGAATACTTGTTAGACCAAGTGATGTAACTGGAAAATTCAAAATGCTCCATGAAACATAAGTTTTTCTGACTTGGTTACTGTGAAATTCAAGCAACACACAGGATCTGCGGAGATTTCAACCTCTCAACTTCATTTCCAACTTGCTGTCTTTTTATTGAGAGATATTATAATGCAGACATAGGGCTGAAAGGTCTAATTTGACAATGTACTGTGTAGCCATCCCTTAGAGAAACATGTGGGGTCAGTGCTCTTTCTGATTCACCCCATTTGAATCAAATATTTACAAAGGTTAATGCTCCATGACTAGTTAGTTCCTATAAGTGAGCTGTCTAAGAAGGACATTGTCCAACCTTTTCCCTGTCAACATTTGAGCTCAGTTTTGGGATGGTGTGTTTGTGTAAACTGACATCTAGATATGAAGTTTTATTTTTGTACATGAACCTTAAAAGCATCTGGATTTCTCCAGTTTCCCAAGAGGATGGTGAGACAAGAGGCAATGACCTCTGACACTTAAGAGTGGGGTTTGGTTTTATTCTTCCTTCCAGACACAAGAAAGCTCAAGATATGTGGCTCAGTTATTTTTTTCTTGGCTTCCTCATTCATGATCACAGAATCACAGAATATACTGAGTGGTAAGGGACCCATCAATGTGATAATGAGAAATGTAAGTTTTTCTTTGAACTTCGAAGTCTCAGATTTCATGTGAAGAAGGATCACTTTCCTGCTTAAAACAGCTGCTGTATGCAGCTGCTGAGGGAAAGCAGAGAAAGCTAATTTCCCTTGCATCTGCTCCCTGGGTTATGTGGTAGCTTCAAAGAAGTATATTTCATCTTCCCCTCTTGGCTATTGTCTTTGCACTTACACCATCACACTGCATGGATGAGACAGCCATGGATATTTGGATTATCTCCACAGAGATTTCTGTTTTCTCCTTCAGTGTGTTAGCAGCCTTGTTTTCTCAGTGGCAAATGTTGTAATTATGGTGGGTGACTTGTTCTTGTAGGGTCAGATGAAGCTTCATCTCATTTTGACCTTTGATGAAATGAATCATGTCATATATTTCACACGTGCCCTTTCCAGATATGTGATGGCAATCTATCTGACAGAGACATGGAGGAAAGGACAAGACAAAATAATAACTGATGCTATCAGCAACAGCAGGCACAGAAGATCACAGTTTTTTTTGTTTTTCCAGCTACATTTTCTGAGACAGTAAGCATGTATTGTTTGTATAATACACAAAACCTTTTTCTTTCTGCAGTAAGTTAAGTCACTAAAGGAAAAAAATATTATATGTCACAATGCACCTTATCTCACTTTTCTTTCTCTCTCTGCTGTAGCAGACTTTCAGTGGTTCTGTTTCTGGAAAATTCATCTGACTTCAATAAGGTAGCATAAAGTTTTCTCAGCAATTATTTAAGAGCATATTGCTGAGTTCAACCCTAATGGACACAGCAGCTCTGAAGTTTATGTTTTGTAGAAGCAGTAAAAAAAGCATAAACATAACCTGGGTACAACATTTTCACTTTATAACAAAAATGAACATAGATCTGCAAGCAATCTGGATTCTTCTGAAGTGCTCCTGAGGAAAGTTTGCCAATAATTTATCCAACAGTGAAACAAATGTCTTTTTCAATGGCTTGAACAAAAGGGAGGCAATTTCAGCATAAAGCTTATTGATGCAATTGAGCTTGGTTGAGTCTTGGAAAAAAAAAAATTATTTTCAGAAATAAGCACAGTGTTGTGAACATGTGAAATAGCCTTAACAAAGCAGCTGCCAAGTGTCTGTTCAAATAGGTGTTTTTATCAACATGATTCCCAATATGGTCTGTCTGCATTTGCATGCAATGTGCACATAATTTTCCATGACATTGCACTTGCATAGCTGTGCATTGGTTACAACACTTTGTGGTAGTTCTTGGGTCTGAGTTTATGCATAGCCACATCCCTGCCCTGTGGTGGGGTGAAAGCTGCTGTGCATTGGGTTTTCTCTTGCTGTGCAATAGATTTTTCCTTCTTGTTCCATTTTCTTATTTTCCTGGTAATAGATCTAGACACCTGACCTAGTGGGCATAGAAACAGTCTTTGTTTCTGTTCATTCTGTCTGGAGTTACCTTTTGTATTTAAGATGAGGTTTCATTTTCAAAAACTCCTTCATTTTAGAGAGGATAAAACTTTTTGGTCCTGTAATCCAAGTGGAGATTAAATTTCTCTTTATACAAGAAATCGAGGAAGATGAAAGGACACAGTTTAGATGTTACAATCATTATGTGTATCACTAGGTCTTTTATTGTCTTCATCAGTACCTGGTAAAAGTCCTCATCTCTAGCTTTAAAACCATGGTCTTATTTAACATATAATAAAAGTGATCCTTGGATGATGACTGTGTAGTTTGGAAATACAACACTACGTAAATTAATTAAATCTCCATTTGAAGACTTCAGGGTTAGATAATTTTTTTCTTCTGTATCTTAAAAACAATGCCTCTGTTTTAAGCAACTAAATACCATAATTTTTTGAACATAAATAAATACAAAGCATAAATGAAACATATAGATTAAAAATAATAAAAATATATTATGAGCACTGTATGCTCACAAAATATTTTTGAAATTGTTTTCTGTGAACTTGTCTTAACTATAATATCTGCTATAGGCGTCTTTAACATTTCCTTTAGACTTTTAGTGCTCCCATTCCTAATCTCAGATTGAAAACTGTACTTCATCTGGAAAGGATATTATGCAACATCTTGCCAAAACCAGGTGATTTATTTGTCCAATGTCATAAAAGAAGCCAAAGGAAAAGCCAAAGGAAAACTGACTCTATTACCTGCCTCTTTTACTTACCTTACAAAATTCTGACTCTATTACCTACCTTTACCAATTAAGGCATATATCTGTGCAAGAATTAAAAAGTTTACTTGGATACTATCTCAGGGGTGAATAACTATTGAGTCAAGATTTTGCCTCCTCACAAGCATTAGAGGCTGTATTTTGAACCAATTAAATTATTTTGTTATTTTACCTGTTTTAAATACTTTTAAGAAGTTGTTTTACAGGTTCAGTCAGCAAAGTTTCTATACCCAAACACTGAAAGGGACATGCTTTAGAAAATGGTCAATGTTTCACAGAAGATATTAATCTTTATATGTACAGAAACAAATATATGAATAATGCAGAAACACAGTATTATATTATTATAGTTCTCATAGAATCATTGAATCTTTAAGGTTGGAAAAGACGTCTGAGATCGAGTCCAGCCTTTGACTGAACACCACCATGTCAACTAAACCAAAGCACTAAGTGCCATGACCAGTCATTTCTTGGACACATCCAGGGATAGTGACCCTATCAGCTTCCTGGGCAGCCCATGCCAGTGCTTCACCCTTTCAGTGAGAAAATTCTGCATACTCATAACTAGACACGTGAAACACATAAGCAGTGCCAGCATAATCACTTCTAAGAAAAAAAAGAAAAATGTGCAAGGTTCAAATAGGTACTGTGTTTTTTTTTTTTCTTTTACAAATGCATAGATTAGTTGCCTGTACAGAGGGATATTTAACCAATTTCAAGGAGCAATTGACAGGAAAAAAAAAAAAGCTGTCTATTTGTGGAATTAACACTCTAAGAATCAGAGCAAGAAACATACCTCTCTTCTCCCGGGGTATAAAAGATTTTTGTCAGAACAGAGTATGCTAAAGGCATTGCTAAAACCAGACGTATAAACTATAAATCCTATGTGAAAGAACTGACCTCAATTCTGTTTCTTCAAAGTAGGAAATATCATGGGAAATGTGGGAGAGGAATAAGCTCATCTACAAACTGGTAAATGTGAAAGAATGAGATGTGCAAGAGAGTAATAAGTTAGATGAAGCATTTCTGAGCTTTGAAGTCTCAAAAGGATACACTTATATACTCCAAATAATTTTCTAAATAAATACAGAAATACCAATATTTTCAGCTTCATTCTTCTAAAAAGATGCATTTTTATTGGAAGAAAAAGATCCCCATAATATTTATTTGAGACTCTTTTGTGAAACTATGTGTGAGGTCAATATAATGTTGAATTTCCAATATGCTAAATTATTATTCAAGAAAAAAAAAGAATTTCAAGTGATTTTTGTGACACAGATTTGAAATATCTCACTGCAACACTTAGATATTCTGTGTGGAAAAAGCATAGCATCATATAAGTAGTATCTTTTACAATTTGAGAGATATTAACTGCTCATTGATATTCTTAGTCAACAATGTCTTCGTGATGGATGAAACCTTTCCTTATTGGCAACTATCATATTCCTTATGTAAGCAGCAATGCTTTTTTCCTACCAATAACAGAAATCTGCCTGAAAGAACTTGATGGAATTTTATGAGTTCAACACATGGGAACAGCCTGGTTCTGTACCTTCAAGATCTCCTTCTTGAAGATCATCCAGAATCCCTGGACATTTGCCAGTCATGAAGTAATTTTGTCCTTCATGACTGCCCCACAAGGAACTCTGTCAACAGGCTCCTAAGCAGGCCTAAGTCTGCCCTCTGGAAGTCCAAGGTTCTGCTGAGCGCATCCTTAGTTCCATGACTGCCAAGAGGTCTCCAAACACCACATCCCTCACCAGTACACAAACTTGGCTGCACACAAACACCAGGTCCAGTGCAGGTTGGCTCCTTCACCAGCTGTCAACCACACACTCCAGGAACCTTCCTAGGGTGAGGCTTAGGGTTACACCTAGGGTTAGGCTTTTCAAAACCACAAAGCCCAGAGCTCCAGGCACAGTGCAGCTGCAAAAGGCTGCTCCCATAGGGAGCACAAAACTGTCAAAACATTCCTTGCTCCACAGCTTTTCCTTTTTCAACAGCCTTAGCCCAAGGCTGCTTTTACTGCCTAGGGTTAGGGTTAGGGTTTCCTCTCTGTGCTGTATTTCCAGCAGACATCTGGTCAGCTGAAGTCCCCTACAGGGGCCATTGACTGTGAGACTTCTCCCAGCTGCTTATGAAATATTTCAGCTGTCTCTTTGCCCAGGTTGGGTGGTCACAGATTCCCACCAGGACACCTGCCTTGTTGGCCATTTGTGAGACCTGCCATAAGCTGATGTTTTTTCTCTTGTCCAAGGAAAGCAGTTTTAAAAATCAAGATTTAAATTGGATTTTTTAATTCAAGGAAATTTTGAGCTGATACAGAGGCTTTGATATATTCTTTGATATAAAAAATCCCGACAACTGAGCAAGCATATGCAATTTTCAGTGTCTCTAAAGGAGAAAAAAGGCTTTTTTTAAGCTCTGCTTGAGCCACTGCTCACAAAGCCATCTCTTTTTTGGTTTGCTTTGTGGCACATCACCTAAAGTATCTTAACTTTTTCCCACTTTCTCACTTTTTAATCTTCTTCTTACCCAATGTGTGCATGTTACTATTTTTAAACTACAATTATAACACAAGCAAAAACATCTGTGACAAATTCATCATAGCCTGATATCTATAGAGTTTGTTTATTAATTAAGACATTAATTTCATTTGTGTACTTTTAGTGTAGTGGAGAGCTTGTATAACATCATTTCACAAGAGACCTCTGAACACCTTTGCAGAAATTTCAATGCAGACACCTGCATAGTGCCAAAAGGGTTTTAAAACATCACAATTAATACAAAGGATAATGTGGAATATACAACTTCCAGACCCAAGGAAATGACATTACTTCTCTGTCCTCCATAGTAACATGTTAATTCACAAAATTTTCTATGCTTTCTGCACAAACATAACTATAATGATTAGTGATAACAGCAACTATGATCTTTGACAGAAATAAGGAAGCATAGTTCATAAAAAATAGAAGATTTTATTCTGCACACAGGAATTACTCCTGTTGTCAGCAAGATGAAAATTTACTACCCCAGGAAGTCATAAAGACTCTGATGCATTCTTACACAACACAGTGTGAGCTGCATCTGAATGAGACTGTCCTTTCCAACAGCTTCACCCTCACCCTGCACTACACTGTACAAGCTTACATCTCTGGCATGCTACCTGAGGCTTTTGTACAGGGCAAAGACAAGCTAAAGAACACACCATCACTATTTATGGTTACTTCAAGGCTGGAAGTGTTTTCTACCTATTTTAATTGAGGGGTTCATTCATTGTTTCAGACAAATACATTAAGAAATGTGTTTGGCATGACTGGTTTTTCTCTAATGCCCAAATAGCCAACAGAGCATGAAATGTTTTGTCATGTCTTTTAGGAAGAATCTAGAAAAGCTGTGAAAATGATGCTTGCTTGTCTCCCAGCCCATGAATACTCTATTTGCAAAGGTGAAGAATAGGTGCAATACAGCATCAGTTTGAAGAAAAAGGACAACCTTATGCATCACCAAGTCCAGGAATAATACAAATGATTTAAATTTCTGCAAAACCTTAATGCAATGGCTGAAACACTTAGCAACAAGAAAAAAGAAGAAAATTTTGCATTTGCAGCTACATTCTGCTAAGGGCTTGCAATCTTGCTCTAGAATTCAATCCTTATGGTGGTGAGTTCTGGTTTTGACTGGGACAGAGTTAATTTATATCACGGTAGGTACAAAGCTTTGGATTGTGCAGAAAACAGGGTCAATAACACAGAGATGTTTCCATCACTGTTGAACAGCTCTTGCACCAATCCTCACCCCACCTTGTCAGAGAGGAGGCTGGGAGTGCACAAAGAGCTGTGAGGTGACAGAGCCAGGACAGCCAATCCTCACTATCCAAAGGGATATTTCCCACTATATGGCATCATGCTCTGCATATAGAGCTGGGGGAAAAAGGAGGAAAAGACATTTGGAGGGATGGTGCTTGTCCTCCCAGGTCACCAGTGAAGGTGATGGAACCTGCTGTGTTGGAAATGACTGAACACCTGCTTGCCCATGAGAAGGGGTGAATGAATTCCTTGCTTTGTTTTGCTTGCATGTGCAGCTTTTGCTTTATGTATAAAACTGCCTTTATCTCAACCTTTGAGATTTCTCACTTTTACCCTTCCAATTCTCTCCCCTATCCCACCTGAGGATATTGTGTGAGGAGCTGTGTGGGGCCTAGTTGCTGGCTGGAGTTAAACCATGGCATGGGATGAGAATAAAAATTATCTAACCCCCTGATATCACAACATAATGACAGCTGCATGAAGTTAATATAACATCCTAATATTGAAGATTTGTGGCCAATTTGGATCAGGTTTCAGAAGTGTCTTTGTTGGCTATGGATGTCATGTCAGCTGATATAGGTATTTACTGAAAGAGTTTCTAGGTTTTAGTACTTTGGTCTCTGTCTGAAAAGTCTACCCATGTGGACCAGCACTTAGGGAAAAAAAGAAATCGTTCCCATTCCTAGTGCTGTATCCATTCTGTATCACCTTTTCTGATAATTTTTCTGCTAAAAAGGGAAGTTCAATTGACAGAATCATACAGTATCTAGAATTGGAAGGGACCCCCACAAGGATCATCCAAGTCTGAGTTCTGGCCCTGCACAAGACAACTTCAAGAATCACACCACCTGCCTGAGAGTGTTTTACAATTGTTTCTTGAACTCCATTGGTGCTGTGACCAGTTCCCTGGGGAGCCTGTTCCAGAACCCCCCAAAAAAATTACATTTAAAAGTACCCCCACACACATACAAAAAGTGATTCTTTGAACTTGGAGCACAAACTTCTATTTCCTACTTTTTGGTGTCAGATGGATACTATATATTGAACACAGAATTCCTTTCTATTCTGACAGACTGAACAACAGAGATTATTGATTGATCACTTTAAATCACTTAAATAGAGAAATTTTCTTACAGTGTCCAAGAGATCAAGTCAGAGTATTCTGATACAATGCTTCCTCAAAGTGAATTATAGATTAAACAGATAGAAACTCGTTTGTTTGTTTGTTTGTTTGTTTTCTGGCTTTTTACTAAGGAAATGTGTGTGTTTATTCAGTGAAAGCTTGCCTTTTACCCATTGATTGCTCACCATTTCTTGCAAACATTGTTTATTTTGTTGAGTTTTATAATCAATACAGCACAAGGCAACCATAACTTCACTAAAATTAGCAAGAAAAAAAGAAACTTCTTTTACAGATAAGGCTTTCTAAATCAGTAATGGCATACAAAACAAGTGATAATAGAGTAGTATTTGGAGTTAAGTTCTTTAATCAAGTTCCAGGAAAATACCCTACATTCCATCAACCACAGAGCTTCCTAAAGCTCTCATGCTGGCTGCCTTTTGAATTAATTTCAGG
This sequence comes from Peucedramus taeniatus, assembly GCA_013400575.1. NCBI lineage: Eukaryota > Metazoa > Chordata > Aves > Passeriformes > Fringillidae > Peucedramus > Peucedramus taeniatus. Next base: position 7,286 of record WBNO01019202.1, on the reverse strand, counting down.
ACATGTGCCTTCTATTAGAATCTGAATGATCAGATTGGCCAACTTGTACAAAGATGTATGTGGGTTTGAGGTGCAGGTTCTGCCTTATTAGAGATATTTCTATTTGATGTACATGAAGAAAGAAACAAAAGTAAACCCTTCCTAGAGATACAAAGATTTTTCCACTTTTACACAGATAGTGCTCATTCACACAGGAATACCTTTGCTGTCTTTCTCTGTTCTCTAGGCACCAGTTTCTGGAATATTTGGAATGTTTTTCTGATGATACCTTCAACTATTAGAGATTTGTTTTTTTTTTTTTTTAACCTATGGTGTGTGGTACTTTCACAGCTTATCACAAAAACAACATCCTTTTTTTGAGTGCATATTATTTTTACAGTATTCACCCTAATTGTTTTTAATAGTGACCTTTATGAAGTTTCTCATTTTATCAGATTGTTTCTGAAGTGTCTTTAATTTACTGCACTAAGATAATATAATGACTATCACTTCTTATCACCTTATGTTTAGGTTTTATCTCACTTTCCCTACAGTAAATCCAGATTTTGAAATTTAGTACCCAGTGAAGGTAGTACAACCTGAATCATATATGCTTTAAAAACAGCTGATGAGTTCTTATTTAAAAATGATTACAGATGATGCATTAAACTTGTAGTCTCTAAACAATAGCACTCAATTTCTTCCCTGAACAAAGAAAGTTATGAAATAGTGAAAAAGACTTGTTAAAAATGAAATCTCATATTTGAGCACTAGACTATGTCAGGTTTTCTTCAGAGTTGCATATCCAAAAATCCCCCACATAGTACTGCCAGGGGCTACACAAACTGGGTGTTATCATTGTATACAACTTGAACAAAGATGCCTCATTAGCCATTACAATTTATATATGCTATGTCTAACCTATTCTGACCATTTGCCAAACATTTAATGTAGTAAAAGGTATGGTATTTTTTTATAATTTCATTGTATTTGTTCCATTTTCATAAAGGTACATAGAATGTGCATTTCATAAATTCTTTTGCAAAGTATGACAAATTATTTTCATCTCGGATTTTAATATTTTCTTCCTATAATTATGATCTTAATCAAGTTTTCTAAACATCTAGTTGCAGAAAACTGGCAAAATAATACACAAATTGCCATATTATGAAAAACATCCTCAGTAGCTCAAGGAAATATCTCATCTGTGAAAGCCAGTATTCTAAACAAATACATAGGTAGCAAACCTGCAAACCTATAGAAAATTATATTAACATATTAATCTACTTGCACAGCTTTACAGCTCTGCAAATCATATTACTATGGAGTACTGAAAATTTTCACAACAGCACTGAATTCTATTAGAGAGCCTTCATTACAGGATTATTGGCCCATTAAAGCTATCAACACATCATTCTGAATAATCACCATAAGGATGAGCCTCTACCCTAAAACATAATGACGTGTATATGCCCTGCAGCAATAATAAAATAACAAATTATTGTACACTAATATAACAAAGTACTAAGTGGAGTTGACAACAATCACTAAAAAGACTGGCATGCTTGTTTAGTACTCCCTAAAGTAATAAGAACAGTAGTTGAAGAATTTGTTTCAAATACACTATATCTTAGGGAAGATATAAAGAAACAAAAAACTGTTCTACCATCTCTAATACCCAGACGTGGAGGTACAACCGAGTTGTGCCTTTATGTTTGTACAATGAATTGGTTTATTCCAAACTTTCTAGATTTTCCTCATTTATTGATAGAAACAACTTTGACACTCACAGAATTGGGTCAACAAGAATTCTGAAAACAGTTCCATATTTTCCAAGAGAACAAATACTACAGAGCCACCAGTTCTGCACATTTTTATATGTGTCTTCCAAAATACCTTCAATTTTAAGCTGAAAAGACTACCTTGTGGGAATGAGAGAGTGGCTAATTTTCAGTGCTCAATCAGTTCTTGCAATTTCTTCCAAAACTGCCAACAGGGATGCCAATTAATTTGAGCTAAGACAGATTTTGTGATGCACCTTCAGATCATTATTATATTTCATACAGGTCACTGACCCACTGTTGGCTAGTAATACATTACTGATCAAGAAACTTCAAGCTGTTATGATTCATCCAGCAAACTCTCTTTTCATTTTCTTAAAGAGAATTAATAATTTTTCGTTCTTTTCAGCTGAAAATTGAATTCTACTCTTGAAGGAAACACTTTAGCTGAAATGCAAGTTACTGAATGTAGTTCAGAGGCAATTGGGTAAAATATTATGACCTGTGGGAAGTAATCCAACTTTATAATTAGATTGACCCTTGAGGCCCTCAGGTCTGTCAGTCTATGAAGTTTAGCTGAAGCATTCACACTTTTTGGATCTCCACCACTATATACACTACAATAAGCTTCTTAAAGAAGAGCTCTTCTCCTAGTTCTGAACCAGAGAAGGTATCCCAAAACAACTATTTATTACTCCTGATGTATTGATAGAAGTGCAATCACCCATTGTTCTTGAACGCAACACATTTTCACTGTAATTTTTCTTTCCTTTTGGTCCCTTTAAAATGAGGGAGAATGGACAGATGAGGAGGCCTCTTACTTCTAGATGTTTTTTCTCAAAGAAATAGCTTGAACCCGGCAGAGTTGGTAAGTTCATCTGACAATATTTCAGACTTCCATGCATGTTTAAGCTTCCTATTTCCCTGGTTGTAATATATCTTAGGACACTGTAGAAGGAGAATTATTTTTCAGTTTGATGGGCACTGCTACATTGACTATGTGGAGGCTGAGGTGTCTTGAGGGCTTTGAAATCCATAGACTGGCTCCCTGACTAAGACTGTCCAGTTAGTGAAGAGTTTCTGATTTCTTCTTAATGAAAAAAATAAAGGCACTAAATAATGCATTTTTTTCTTTGTGTTAAATTTACACCTGGCAACAGTCTACTTGTCCTTTATTGGTTTTGAGGAAGAGAAGTATTAAACAAAGAGGGTTTGCACAAGGCAGGTTAAGGGTAAGATGCTGTAGCTGAGACCACACTCGCAAACTGTACATCTGTGAGTAGAATGAGTGCAACGAATAAAACTCCAAAACTCTTAAATAAAGATAGTTCTTACAGTTTCCATGGTTGGAGATGGAAACTTGTAGCCAAGCAAGTCTAGTTCTTTCTTGCTGTAAAATGTTTGCCAATGAACTTTCTGACAGTATATTTTATTTCATCTGGTCAGATGTGATATGGCTGCTGACTACAGCATATGAGTTAAAGATGTAACAGATGGAGAGGATACACTAAAACTTCAAATTTTTGCATATACAAGGCAGTAATACTCCATCTGGGATTTGCTCTGCCTTTGTGCTTCATCGAACACCTCATCAGACTGCAGCAGGCATCCCAGCTTTCTTGCTTTACAGAGAGACTGTCCCAAACTTCTAAATACCAGGATAAAACTTTTCAAAAAGCGCTTTCCTTGAATGTATTTAATTGCCATAGGAATAGTTTAATATTCTTACCTTGACATTTTCAAGCCATATGAAGAAAACGTTGATGTACCAACTCAAGCAGATTATAGGTGCATGTATAATTAGGAACATAAATGTTTAATGAAAAAAAAACTCAACTTACTGATGAGAAAAATTGATTCTTTTAACTTATAGACACATAATTCTGGGAAACTTAGTTATTAAAATAGCTACAGGAATAACTGTCTAACTCTCTATAACTCCCTTTTGGCTGAAAATTATAAGTGTTAGGTAATGAAAACCACAAATATTCCTTAAATGTTTTTAAACTTCGCTGTTGCTACTGTTGACAGTTTGGTATTATTTTTATTATTTTATTAATATTTTTGAATTACTGTGAATAATTTGTCAGTTGTAATACTCAGGCCACTTAAGAGGCACAGCTGATACCTTTTTTTGCAAATGAAACCGCTTACAGTCACCACTTCAGTGTGTATGTCCAGTGACAGCAAATGGCTGCTATCCAGTGAAAATGCTGCATTTTTAAAATCAGCTCTTAAATACAGCAACCTAGTGGAACCAAAATACTACAGAAAGGATATGGAACAGCAATTATTTTCTCTCCATTAATTTGATTCATTGCATTGTTTATTTGTTACCAAAATGTACTATAAAATATAAATGAATACTAATACTTGTCCATGTGTAGTAACTATAGCACAAAATATGTTGGACATATTTGTGCAAAGAGCATGAAACTAAATCCAAGATACATTTAATTAAAAAGAGCTTATCAGACTCAACAACATAGAAAATTAAATTATATCTAGATGAATTCTGGGACAATATTAGGTCACTTAAATCCTAAGCTGAATTCCAAATACAAAGTATTCTGTCTCATCAATCACAGCGAGGGAGGAGGGTTGCAGACTAGGCAGCAACACTTGCTCATCTCAGCAAACAACTGACTGTAACAAAGGCTATTGCTTTCAGCATGTGCAGCTGTAGGGGTGGGATGGGAAAGCAACAGATGCAGGCACCCTCTTTATCAGAGGTATTTGTGGAAGAGCACTGTCTCAAATTCTTTGAAGCAAGCTTTGGCTTAAACTGTTTTGTTGCACATTGTCTGACTTCCATCCTGTGGAGTCTGCAATACATAAGGGGAAAAGAGGGAATCCTGCACACAGACAGCACTGCAACTCCTCCAGAAAGAATTTTAGCTTTGTGTGTTAGAATTTGGCTGGCCTACAACTAACTTACTCCCTTTGCACAAATGGAAGTGTCCAATGGAATAATTGCATCCAAGGGATATGTCAGGAATAATGCAGCGAGAGGGTTCTCTTGCATTATATGGGCTTGATGCCTCCAGCTATTGACATTTTGGAAACTTTTTCTGGCTTCTTCCCAGGATGATTCTGCTCCAAGTGAGTACTACAATTCAAAGAGAGATATAGGAATTTGGAGTTGAACACATCCATGTACTTACTAAGGAATGATACCTTCTCTTTTTAATGTTAATTCGCAAGTGAATAACCACGGAAGTTCTTGCACAAAATGCCAAACCAGCTAGAGATTTTAAGCCACTTCTCCTATGTCTTTTCTTTTATAGAAGCTTTCCAAGAAGACCAAACAGCTTTTATAGACCTCCTTTTATTAGAACTTACACTGTAAAGAGAAACTCTTTTTAAAAAAGGAGAAAAAAATTAGAATGTGAAGAGAGAAAGGGGGAGACTGGGAAACAGATCTTACTCCCTTTGCCAGCCATGTCCTTAAGCAGCAAGTAACTCTAAGTAACCTTTTCCTTTCGGGTTGTTTTCATCCAGCAGCCTTTACTTGGGCTGTAATAAACCCGGCAAGGATAACTTTGGTTTTACTCTTAATCTACAATGGTCTGCATAGGTACTTTGGCCTGCTTCAACCTGCACTCTGAAGTATTATCCCCTAAATATTTCCAGCTGTTCCTACAAAGGAGTCAATTCCTTCCAGATTCTTTTGGAAATCAAACACACTTTGTGTTTGACAAAGTGTGCAGCAATCAGGACATGAAAAATGGAAGCCTTCTTGCTCTTCAGATTCATCCTAAAGAAGAATCACAATGTGTAAAATGAGAACAAACACATAAAAGAGCTGCTGCAGAAAGAAAGATCATCAGTTTTAAAGGAAAATTTGCAATTTTTCTGTTGAATACTGTAATTAATTACTGCAGTAATAGATAAAAGACTTCTGCACTTTCAAGGAAGTTTTATTCACTATTTCCCAAAGCAGGAAGAAGGAGCTCCTTTGCAATCTGATCCTTGGGCTTTACTCAGCCCTTGAAATAAGGGACTGTCACGTGCTTTGGCAGGAGCTGATACATTCACTGTTTCCTTGATCTTCATTGTCAGTGCATAGAGACATATTTGAGGGAACATCTGTGGTGGTTTGACCCTGTCTGAATGCCAGGTGCCCACCAAAGCCATTCTATCATTCTCCTTCTCAAACTACATGGGGGAGAGAAAAATATAATGAAAGGCTCATGAGTTAAGGACAGGAATCACTCACAGTCATGAAGCAGGCCGTTCCTGCAAGACTGTACCCTGTGGAAAAGGGGCCCATACAGGTGGTAGAGAATAAAGTTAAACCCAGATAGTGGTTGGGGGAAGGTGCTTTTAGGATTTGTTTGGCTTCTCACTGTCCTGCTCTAATTTTGACTGATGAAAAGTTCAACTAATTTCTTCAAGTCAGATCTGCTGTGCCCATGATGCTAAGTGATGGAGAGTGATCTCTCCCCATCCTTACCTCAATTCACAAGCCTTTGGTTATGCTTTCCCTCCCTCTGTCCAGTTTAAGGAGGAGAGTGAGAGAGCGGCCCTGATGGGCAACTCTACAGGGTCAAACCATTACAACATCCAACATGGTTTTTCAAATGCTTGCAAATGACACCCCAGTTATGAAGGAACTTCTCACTTGCAGAGGAAGTTTCCACTTAGCAGTTGCCACTGTTCAATAATCTGCCATGTGTGTGAGGGATGGATAAGCCCTCTGAATGTAGCAATGGGCTGGACCTTTGAACAGGCAGAAACTGCAGATGCATGGAACTGCTTTACAGCTATCAACACATGACTGCATGTTAGTTTATCAAAAGAAATGGAGAAGAGGAGGCATGTTACAAAACAGAAATAAATCAAATAACTCCTACATTCCAGTGTTTATGATAAAATTAAAATTTTAAAACACCCTTCATAAATTGTTTTAGACCTATCTTTTTTCCTCAGAAAATACCTGTAGAGTGAAATGTAAAATTATCTGGTTTAGATTTATAGTGGAAAAGTATTAGAAATATTTTTTTCATTTTTTTTCTAACATGGGAAGACTACAGTAGTTCCCCAGGTAACTATTTTATGTTTTGTGCCCTTATTTACAGAATGTCAGCTGTTGCCTTTGCATTTAATAAAAAGGTAATATGGCAATGCTGTAAATGCTGATACTGTAGGCATCAGACTTGATCATACTGAAAGTCGACTAAGCTTTTTACTTTGTGCAAGAATTCTATCAGGATCCCTAGGCAGTGATCTCTGACATTTTATATATTTTTTTTGCATTTATGCAACTGTACTAATATACTAAGTCTTACTAATATTTCACATCAGCTTTCCCTCATGCACTAGAACATTTGTACATTGTGCCTTACCTAAGTTCTTTCCCTCTTTCCCATCACCCCCACCTCCCAGCTAGCTCACAGTGCTTTTGCTGCATGGTACTTGGACCTCAAAACTACATTCTTCTTCCTTCTTTCCTGGTTTGGAGTTACCTAATTCAATCCCAAGTCCTCTCTTCTGCACACCATGGTGAATACATAGGATGTACAA
>WBNO01019198.1:14782-33096 GCA_013400575.1 Peucedramus taeniatus | reverse complement strand
AACATTTTTAACTGGACATTTAATGCCTGAGATTGGTAAGGGACTGTGCATTTGAAGATATTTGAAATATTATGTTAAAAAAGTAATTTTAAGAATTTTAGCAGCTAAAATGCCCTATTGGTCCATAGATACTTTTGCCTTACCTGCTAACCTGCTATTATCTATTTATATTTTGTATGCTCAGAATAAATGCGTAGAACAATTCACCAAGCCCACCTTGGATTAACACTGAAATTGTACATCATCTAAATCTATTGATATATTTTTTTACAGGTTGCAATAGAAGCTCATATTTCATCTTCCATGAATAATCTCAGAACTACAAAGTAGAATATCAAATGTCTATGTATATATGCATTTATATACCTGCCAACACACATGTAAAGATAAAATTGATAGCTTTCTGTATTTATGGACTTGAATAACTAGAGCTTTACATGTAATAGTTATTTCAAATAAATTAATAAAAGTGACATCAATGTTTCTTGTGAGCCTCTTCTTAGACATTAGAATGGTTGGAAGGTATTCAGATGTGTTATCATTTAAGCAACTAAAAAAAGAAAATATAATCTCAAAAAAATGAATTCAAAACATGATGGGTTCTATTGTCTTTGAAGAATATCATCTCCCTTTGTTTGAAAATGAATCAGCAGAATGTTCCGTTGCTTAATTTTCCAGTTTGGAGGCAGAGAAAAACAGGGCATCAGTACTGTCTGGGAACTGTCTAGGCCACTGCCCAACATCTCTTTTTTTACTGAAGAGCATGTCTTTAGGAAAGACAGCTGAGTCTGTGTTCAACAAGACTCTTAGAAGTTAAGATTATTTAAGTATTTGCCAGCAGATTCAAAGAGAATAATGTAAAAGTCATACTAAAGTCTTGGAATTTTGAAATATAAATGGGAGAAAAGAGATTTTAATTTCAGGACTGGACAAGTTAAGGGCTAGTAAATGGAAGTTAAAGGAAGTTAAATAAAGAAGGTAAATGTGAGTTTGGAAATTTATTAGAAATATTATTTTTACAGATTTTTCAGGAGAGACTATTTAAAACCAAAGCAAGCTTTAAGGTTATGAATATTTTGATTTTATATGAATTCTAAGTCTGTGTGATTGAAAGAATCCAAATAAATGGCATGATAAAAATAATAGGTCATGATAGATAAGCTTAAAGACAGTTGTCTTTCAAAAGTTGTATCTTTAAGTTAAGCTACCTTTTTAAACTAAAAATGAGTCTCTTATTTCTGATGTATGACAATGAATTTTGAGCTAGGAAGTAGCAACTAATTACATTTAAAGTGTTCCACTGAGGCTGCTCATTAATATAACGAGAGCAGAAATGACAGAAAAGAGCAAAAGAAAAACTAATACTTGCCTTTTTATATTTATTTTACAGGAAATTTGTTTGTTGTAAGCCTGGCAGTTGCAGACTTGATAGTAGCTATCTACCCTTATCCACTGGTCCTCACATCTGTGTTTCACAACGGATGGAAACTGGGATACCTACACTGCCAGATTAGTGGCTTCTTGATGGGCCTAAGTGTCATTGGATCAATCTTCAATATTACAGGCATCGCTATCAATCGGTACTGCTATATCTGCCACAGCCTCAAATATGACAAGCTGTACAGCGACAGGAATTCATTGTGCTACATTGTTCTCATATGGGTCCTAACATTTGTTGCTATCGTGCCCAACCTGTTTGTGGGATCGCTGCAGTATGACCCCAGGATTTACTCCTGTACATTTGCACAGTCTGTGAGCTCAGCATATACTATAGCAGTCGTGTTTTTCCACTTCCTGCTTCCCATGGCCGTAGTTACTTTCTGTTACTTGCGAATATGGATCCTCGTTATCCAGGTAAGGCGAAGGGTTAAACCAGATAACAACCCTAGGCTGAAACCACATGACTTCAGAAACTTTTTAACCATGTTTGTGGTGTTTGTACTGTTCGCAGTCTGCTGGGCTCCTTTGAACTTCATAGGCATTGCAGTGGCTGTCAACCCAAAAACTGTAATCCCTAGGATTCCAGAGTGGTTGTTTGTGTCTAGTTATTACATGGCATATTTCAACAGCTGCCTTAATGCTATAGTATATGGACTCCTGAACCAGAACTTCAGAAGAGAATACAAGAGAATTATTGTCACTTTTTGTACAGCAAAAGTTTTTTTCCAGGATAGTTCTAATGATGCAGGAGACAGAATGAGAAGCAAACCTTCTCCACTGATTACAAACAACAATCAAGTGAAGGTGGACTCTGTCTGAAAATGGGAATCTTACTATTACCACTCAACAACATCCAAAAAAAAGTGTCCATTTTATTAGACCTCCTGTTAAATGTTATGGTGAAATATACCTTCTACACTGAAAGCACTTTGATCAAATTCCTCGCATGGTGTTTGTAAGCTTGTTACACAGCCGTGACATACAGATCCTATTATACAATGGTATATCCCTTGTATAATGACATAATGATATCCTTAAGGGAATAAAAAGTTATGAATGGCTTCTTTTTTTTTCTTAGATGGAGATAAGCGCCTAGAAAGAGATTGAATCAGAAGTATCCATGTTGCCTGGTTCAGCAAAACAAATCATAAAACTATTCCTGCCACTTTCTACATGTTTTTTCTGTCCATGTTACAGTCCTGATTCTAAAAGCTCTGAAAACTTCTTTTAAAAAATGAAATCAGACTTTTATAAAATATATTATGAGACATGAAGTGAAAAATCAAGGTAACTGAAAATTCATTAGGATTTTTAAAAAGTACCTCTATCTATATTTCTTTGCTACTAACATGGACACGAATATAATTTTTTGGTTATTAAACCTCACCAGCCCTCCTAGGAATGACATTCTCAATTGACTTCTCAATTTTAAAATAGCTTTTAGGAGGAGAAACATGCCTGAATGATTATCTTCAAAGCTCCAAGGGCAGGAGGATAAACAGCAAGGAAGGAAAAGAGCCATGATTCATCAGCTCAAGCCATTTCAGCATGAAAAAGAGGTGTAGGAGGGTTGGGAAGAGAAATTTAAATTACCATTATTTCTGAAGAGACAGTAACTCATGAAATCAGGAAGTTCCCCAGAGGAGTTTCTGAGGAAACACCTTCTAGAAACATAAGTGAGGAAGAACTGTTATATCTCACTTGTGCACAAGACAGATGTTATAAATCTCTGTGAGAAGAAGATTAATGCATTTAATAGGAGTGATAGTTGAGTATGACAGTTTTGTCTGGTTAGTGGAATCTTAAACCCATGAAACGCTGGGAAATAAGACATGTATACAGGATGAGTATTTAAAATCTTTCTTAAACTGATCTCCTGAGAATAACTTGAGGCTAGAATTTATTTTTTAATCTGCCACAGATAAACATTTCAAATTAATAATTAAGTGTTTACCACAATTATGAACATAGTGTAATAACCTAGAACAATTAGATATCTTTAAACAACAGAAAAAAGATACTCCAGTGGTACAAAGAGGCACATGTGATTCTCAGGACTTTCCACAGACAGCAGGGACCTCTTCAGTAAGGGGAAATACAGTGTGAAGTGAGGAAGAGTAGCAAGACAGGCTGTCTCCTGCAACAATGAACCTCTCTTTATAATGAAGTCCTCTGGCAGAGAAAAGTAATTCACAACAATAGGATTCACCTTCAAATTGACCTTAAAAAGAAAGAGCATTTCGTTCTGGAAAAAAGCTCCAACTGTCATACCTTTTAATGCTCAATTGTTTATACCTATGGTGAAGTTCAAGTACACTTAAGCTTTTCCAAGCCAATTCCAACAATGTCAGTAGGACAAAGAGCTTCTGAATAGCCATCAGACTTTTGTTAATCTATGTTAAAATGTGAATTTTACTTTAACAGTTATTTTAAAATATTATTTACTGTACTGGAGATTTTCCTGAGCTTATATGTCTCAGAAAACAACTGTCATTCTGTCATAGAGCTCCTTAAACTGCATATAAACCTAACAGCATTCCAGCTTTGTTAGGTCATAGATTAGTATACCCTTGGTTTACTAATGAACTAACGGGAATGGATTCATATTTACTTGAAAGCCCCACTGACATTTCATCATCTGACCAGTTTTTTACCTTAAAAACAGGTGCCTCATGTCAAGTTATCAATGGAACTAAATGAACAACATTGTAAAACCTTGGATATGAACTAGCAAGTCAATGCATTGCTGAGGTGCTTGACTCATCTTTGTTTACATTTTCCAGTCAGAACCACTGTGTAAATAACCAGCTCTCTTCTATTGTGGTATCATCATATGATATGATACCACATGATTTACAGCATAAAGTATATCACAGCTTTCTTCACTGTGATTTCATCCTTGGAGGATGCTTAGCTCTGTAATTTTATTGCATTGTGTGTAGTGATTTTAGAATAGCAAGGGAGGCATGACCACCTTACAAGTAAATTAGTTTTTCATGCAAGAAAAAATACTATTTAAATTCTTACAAAAATTGCCTTATTTAAAGCATATTTTCAATGAAAATAATTTCTTATTATATGTCTATGAAAGTAGCATAAAGACAGTTAAAGTAGCTTAATCATTAGTAAGTTTAGAATTCTCAAAGACCTTTCATTTCCCATTTCCTACAGAAAATGTACATCTGTATCATGTCTACATATTTATGAGCTGGTTCAAGATACTGTATCCAATACATGGGTTATCTGAGGAATTAAAGTCCCCTGTAGTTCGCAAGTGCTAAAATATATTTTTGATGAAAATGAAAATGGTTTGCTATATACAACAGAACATATTATACCAAAGGTATATATTTTATTGAATAGGCCTGTAATAAAAATGGAGAGCATTTTTCAGATCTGTATTTTGAAATATTTGTATTAAATCTAAATCACAGAAATGTGCATGTTGGTGGAGTTATGAGCTGCTAAATATAGCAATAATTTTAAGAAATTTATCTCCTGTTCTTCTTTGGGGGGAGAGTTGATAATTTTGTTTAAATTACTGTGGATGAAACTGAATAATATCTGCTGCCCTCTTGAAATGGCTTTAGCACTTACTGCCATTCTGAAGTATGTTTTAGGTAAGGATTGTAAAACTACGCATTGCAAAAGCAGAAGAATAATGAATGATGCTTAACTCTGCAGTAATGGTTACTTTTAATTCCAGTCTGTTGCTTCAAAAGAGTCAAAGTGATTCATGCAAGACAATCAGCAGCCTTGCCAGCTGCTCACTGACAATGAGCATGACAATGTAAGTCAACCCCTTATAAGATCTAACTCTTTATGGTCAACATAAAGATGACTGGTGAAGATAATAATAATTTCTGTCCATTCTAAGGAGATGCAGTTTGAAACATCTGAGATTACTTGCTTCTGTGAAAGTGGATGAGCCATGGTATACTTTTTTATATTCCAAGTTATTAAGTTTTCTCCTGTATGAAGGGTTAGCATAGCACAACTGCATTCTATCTGGGTGGTTTAGCTTGTGTACTTGTCCCGTAGCAGTCATCAGCCCTGGACTGATTTATTCCTAAAATGCGAGTCTTACTCTGCGGCATCTGCAGAGGCCCATCCCTTTCCTACTTCCCCTGTGTTTCTGATCTGAGCCCCAGTGAAACCAAAGGACCTCTGTGAAGGAGCAGTGAAACCCCCCCTGTCCCCCTCCCTGTATGCAACACACAAGACTTACAGCCTTATTGAGCACTACCTTATCCTGCAAGAATTCCTTTCCTATATCACAGTCTTGGTTATGTTGACAATCTGAATATGATCTTATCAACACACCTTGAACCTTTACAGATAGATAGTTTTATTGGTGGTCATCTACATTGCAAACTTCATGTTTACAAAGAAGCTTGGCATTATTAAATATTTACCAGCAAAGAGAATCTTAATGAATATATTAATATCAAACAGGGTAGTTATTGTATTTAAACTGTAACTGTATGCAACAATGTAGTTTCATTTGGAGTAGCTTTGCACATTTTCTCTTTGCACATTTTCTTCTACCACTAGGCTAGTGCAAGTGCATAGATATGAAACAAACATATGTTATTTCAATAGACACAATATGTAGCAATGATTTTACTTCTTTTTCTTCTAATTTGTTTTAGAAGGCAGGTATATAAATCATCCATAATAAAGAGACTATCATGAACAATCTGTATCAGCGTATAGTGCATCCTTATATAATCGTCACATCTTTTTCTTCTTTTTGACCACTTTGAAATGTTATCATGTTAGATCTCATTAATTATGATATACTGAAGGGAACTGTAATTTCCTTTACATGGCACTGAAAAAAAATTATAAAAAAGATCCTTAAAATTTAATACACAAGTACATAAATATATGTGGTAATCCAATTTGAAATATAATTTCAGAAACTCCTTTAATTTGAAAAATTTGTTCATAAACTGTAGTAATATTATTCTTTAATTATTTTCTAATAAATGCACTTTCTGAGTATCATAAAAGTGGTTTATGAATAATTAAGAACTACGAATGTCTGTCATTTTGTCACTGAGGCTTGGGAAGTCACACATGCTAACGCCAACTTTCTTAGCAGAAAAAATATTCAAGTAGTGGCTTATAGCCCATGTACTGTTTCTCAATTTTTTGCCTGTAATAAGAATTCCATTATGTGGTTTTATGAATTTACTTATTAAAAATATTATTCCTACCTCAAATACGTGTCTGAGAGATTGCAATGTGTACAGGGTGGAAAAGTCAATAGCCTTTACAGTTTTTAATAGAAACAAAAATAAATCCAGCAAAGAAGTAGATACATTAATAATGGTTATATAAAATATTTTCCCAATTGAATGAAACACTCATCCCTCAAACTATCCCAGCTACAAAGCACTGACCAAAGTATACACATTTTGAGGCACTGGTTATTCATAAAGGTATACATTATTCCAAAAGATTATTCCAAAAGTTATACCCAAATAGCCTTTGAGACAGTGTCTGTTTCATTTCACTTAAACCAGTACAGCTTCACTGATTCATGTCAGCTGAGAATTTTGGTATATTAGAGTTCATAAATCTAAAAATTAGCTACTTTACACTATTACACAAGCAATATATACTTATTTCTGTGAAATTCCCCAACTGTCAGATGTCCAGGTTGTAGGAGAATGTGAATCTGCCTGCTAATGATCTGCAAAATTAACCTCATGTGGACCTCTTTCTGTGATTTGTCATTTTTATAAATAAATATTAAAAAAAGTCAGAAGTCTTTTATGTGGCTTCAGCCTTAATTGTATAAGTAGCTACTATTTAGCAGAAAATTATACCAAACTTAAGAGATTTAGAGACATGAGGTATACTTGCCATTATTCTTTCTGTTTATATTGCATGTGTGCACACTGATTTCATTTAATCACACCAAGAATTTTACTTTGCACATTTGTTTCCAGATTCTAAAAGTTTTTATACTTAAGTACATACTCTTCTTCAGTATGTACAAATATTCAGCTAGTTTACAAAAGTCAGAGCAATACAATGATATTATCAGGTGTATGTCTCAGGCCAAAGTATTTTTCCATACAACTTAGGCTGTGAATTGTTCTCCCACAGAGCACTGCCTACACGAACCCTAAACAGGTACAAAGAAACAATTGCACTGATTCACAGACAGAAGATTCTGTTTACTTTTTAATCGTACAATATCAGATGCTCAAAAATTAACATGAAAAAACCTCATGAACCCCTTTGCAATAGTTTTTAAAGTTACATAAAAATATTGTGTAGATCTATGGACTACGTATACATGCTTTACAAACCTTAAGTCATGTAAAAATACATGTCCCCCAAATATTATATTCAAGTTTCAAGATGCTTACATCCAGGATAAAGAAACACATTAATCCAACTATACATCACTTAGATCCCCAAACCTCTGTTTCAGACTGGCTGAATAGCTAATATGCCAATAATTTGCACACTCTGTTCTAGTCCTTCCTGATAGTTTATTAATATCCAATATCTCTTACCATAAATTTCACCTCACTTGAAAGCAGAAATATTAACTGTTTCATTCATATTTATGTTCATACCAGTCATCTCTTCCAATTAATTTTGATGTTGACGCAATTTTTTTCAGAACAACTGTTAAAATACATCTCCTTCCAAAAATAATCCCTGCTCATCTCAATCCCAGGTAACATGTTTTCCTTCCTCAGGTCTGACCATGCTATCAGCTTGGCTGTCCCTTTGCCACCTGCTTATACCAGTGAACATATGCCATAGTGCTCTTAACTCTGAAATGTCCCTGTCCTGTTGTGACCTATTATGACCACTTGTGTTTTTTAACAGTAGTTTGATATCAATTAAATACCATTTTACAGACAAATTAAATACAATAGTTTTAGTACTAGTCACTCTGAAAAATCTCTGATTTAATACAAGCATACAATTTTACAGCATGAACCCCCAAGAGGTTCTATTCTTTAAATATAAACTTTGATTCATAACCTTTATAGTAATTATTTTTCTTTTAAGTGCTCATTAATCTCATTTATCCCTTATCTTTTTCTGCACATGTCAAGAACCCAGCTTCTGTGCTGAGGGAGGAATTAAATAAGTGCTAGAATAAGGGTTGCTCTTGAAGTCTCCTATGGGCTGTGTCAGGAATGGAAATCAAATTCAGAATAGGCAACACTAAGTATTGAAGCATTTGACAATAACTGTCTGTTCCCAAAGATTTTAAAGAAAGAAAATAGACCTTGTTTCAAGACGAGGTCAGCAATAAAGAATAGTTAGTAAGAAATCACCCTTGATATTGCCATCAAAAGACTGTTAGGGGACAAAGGGAGCCTGTCTTATAAATAAATCAAGATTTTAGTCTAACTAATGTTTTATTGGCCTATTTAAAAAGTGCAAGTTATTCCTAGTTCAGTTACAATTAAATTAACACTTGAAGTACAAACCATGTAAGTATTGTAGAAAATATTTATTTATTACAAGATTCAAGTCACTTATGTGACTACACGTGAAGTATAGTTTTATACACAAAATCTAACATCTCACCCTTCCTCTTTTAATACTCACCCTTTCTCAGTACTTCTGAATTATTGTTATGCTCCTGCTTGTTAACATGATGAAGCCATAAAGAAAATGTAAAGCTCTAAAGCTATAAAGCCACCAAAAACCTCCAAGCCTGAAGGAAAGGACCAGCATGGGTGCAGTTTCTGTTTGTGTAAATTTGTTTATGACATTCTTCTCTTTTGAGTCTTAACAGCATATCTGACAGGAGTAGTGGAAGTGTTGCTTCCTCATCCTATGGGAAACAGCATGTGAAATACAACAGCCCATAGTGGAAAATCTTATGTTCACTGGGATTTTTTTTTTTGTGGAAGGTCCATGAAACATGGACACAGAGGATAGGTGTTTTGTCATCCCAAACTGAGTTTAAGGTCTGTTAGACAGATGTCTGCAGTTAGCTGGGCCAGGCAGTCAGACTGGTCCTAAACAGGACTCTCCTACTTCCTTCTTAAATTGTTTATGGGTTATGCCTTCTAGGCAGAACATGCATTTATTCACAAACTCTAGAATGCTGATGTCCAGGAAAGCAGTAATCAAAAGACACAATCAATCTTATGTGACATTTCTATTGAAATTTGAAATAAAATATGATGAAACCTCCAGTATAGCTTTCAAAAAATAGTTTTTCAGGCTCTTCTTATTTAGGATATCGATGGCAGGTAAAAACCAATACCCTAATTAAAAAAAAACAAAACACAAAAAAAAAAACAACAACAAAAAAAAAACCAAAAAAAAAAAAAAAAAAAAAAATAAAAAAAAATAAAAAAAAAAGAAAAAACAAACACAACAAACTCACTGTTTTTCATAGATAAGTATGTCTATTCAGGAAGACAAGCCAAGAGACTTGAATGTTCTCCTGAATAACTGCAGTGCAGGGTCACATCAAAAGATGACTATTTGGTAGTGCCAACTCACCATCTAATCATCATTAAGGGCAGGATGATGCCAGTGTGGGCAGATGGAATGAAAAACATTCCATTCATTGCAAAAATACACAAATAAGGAAATTAGGAGTAGTGTCTGTAGCCACATGAAATCAGTCTTAAAAATGGGGTTCAGTTTCAGCCTCATCAGTTACTTTATTTTTTGGTTTGATTCTTCAGCACTACAACTTTTGGGCAGTCCTCCATAATGCTGAGAAAAGCTGTTTGTCATTTATCTATGACATTCTTGGTTTCAGTTCTTCTACTTTGGAAAAAAAAAAGGCATTCAAGGAGAACCTTGATAATACATTCCAAATATGTTTGGATACAGCTGCACATACATAATTATAGGCAGCTATGAAAATTAAGTTTGCATTTGGTAAGGAATATAACAGCCATAGGGAATGACTAAAGCCTTTGAAATTTATATGCATTACATTTGTTTTGTCAACACCAAATATCAACAAAGTGAGCTATACTGAACCATTGGATTTGCATTTCCCTTGTTATGCTACTTTTCGTTTAATTTCATTCAACCATCATGGTTTCTAGGTGGTGGAGATGCCAACAGAAAATTTTGGAGTTCACTCTACACATGTCTGTGTGTATGTGAATGAATGACTACTCTCTTCTAAATCACCCTGCAGTGGGTCTCCCTTCTCTTTTAGCCTGATTTTCTGTATATTTGTCTCTGCCAGCTCTAGACCACCTCAGTGGCTGCTCTGCAGGCAGAGCAAACTCCCCACTCCAGGGCAGACCTCCTGATGTGGTGCTTAGCTGTGCTGGGCTCGGTGCTGGCAGCAGCACCACACACAAGTACTGCAAGAGGGAAACATCTCTGAAAGGTTTTGCTGCTGTTTATGAAGATCTGGTGGGAATGGACCACAGTAGTAAAAAAGCCATTACTGCTTTATTTTACTGCCCACTAGTCCTTAATTTTTCCTCCCTAGGCAACAGAGAGCACAGTTGCTAATACCAGGGATCAAGGTATTAATGGATTTCAACTGAGTTGTGACGGTAAGTTCTCTGAAGTTTTTTTCTTATTTTCGAAGCTTGCAGCAGGAGAAAGTGAATCGAATTGGCAGTATTTTTTTTTTTTAACTTTCAGACATTGAAATCTTGAATTTTTTGAGTTTGCTGCTTCTAAAAAAGCAAGTATTTTAGCTCTGGTGATAAAATGAAATAGAATGTAAGTAATTTATACTAAAACAACACCACTCATTTTGTTAAAAATTGTTCTCTCACATTTATGTCAGCATATCTTGCAGGTAAAGACAATGTGAATTGGCTGGTGTTTGCACAGGACATCTGAACTTTTCAAGTGTTACCAGTGAATTTTATACACTGTGATAGTCAATACTAGTTCAATATGTTGTGATAGTCAAAACTAGTTCAATTTTATAATGGAAAATTGGAGGACATTGTGATCTCATTCAGATGAAATGTATAATCAGGACACCACTGTTTGTCTTTTTTTAAAGGACACACTCTGAAAGAAAGGTAAGTTTTGTGCAAATTCAAGACTGAGTTATTATGTTCTTTCTGCTTAAATGCCCCTTCTCTGTTTTAGAGTTAGCCCAGTATATTTTTCATTTCATACTGTAAAATTTGTCTAACATTGATATGCATTGCTACTCCATGGCAACAGGAATTATACTCCCAGCGTGGTTATACTTCTGTAATAAATGACAGAGGCAGCACAAACCGTTCCTTTAACCAGCCATCAAACACGTGTATGCTTTACTTGCAAATAATATAGGATAAATTCTCCCCACTCAAGTCCACACCATGAATTTGATTTTCTTTCTGGAATAAGAGTGAGACTTATTCAGAATTAAAAGAAATAGACTGGAATTGTTTCCCTGGATCACTTGGAAAGTTGGTATTGCCAGCCTTAATCCTTCACAAACCATGAATCAAGCACACAAAAACCTGAGAATGGCATGAAATAAAAATGTGATTTAAAATAATAATAATAAAGTACTTTAATTTGCCTTCCATTTTCATGCCTTAAAAATGCAACAATATTCATATTTTTTGATCCTTCTTTAAAATAAAGACTTTTCCAGATAAGAGAGATATTCTCCTTTAACTCAAAATAAAAACCACCGAATATCATAATCATGAGGAAATTAGGTGAATAGTAAGATATTTGAAAACCAGCAAAAGCAGTCTCTGTGTACTTCTCCCATGCTCAACAGCACAAGAAGCTTCAATAAGCTTTGGTATTCCTCTATCACTTGAATGCAAAAATAGCTTGTGAATAGCTGGGAGGATAAATCACCCAACTATTATTTAACACCTCCACTCTGTCAGTCTTTTCCTCTATTATTTGCAAGTAATCCTAGGTAGGATCAGGCAGTGTGAAGAAAGCACAGTAAATGAACTGCATGTATAATAGTTTTACTGAGATTTTTATTGCTGTTCAGTTCTGAGGAAAATTTGTATATTAAAATGCACTAAAAAAATTATTACTACTACTGAAATGGTGACCTAAGAATCAGGTCACATATTCTAAAAACATATTTTCATAAAAATAAAACAGAAGCTAATTCTTCCAAGTATTCAGGGCTTTTCCCCCATTAGATAATTTTCTAATCCTATTTTTTCCCACCCTAAATGTTTTTAATGCTTAAAATGGAGACAACAGTACAAAAAAAATTCACCCATTTTGATTGTTGATCCTATAGGTCCTATAAGGATTTCAGACCATCATGAGAGCATGTCAGCTGGAAGACCTGGAGGAAAGGCTTCAGGTCAGCTGGCTCATACATCACTTCCAGCACAAGCATATCTGGATGAGCAAATACTGATGCACACATGCACTCCTTTTGTGCATATCCCTACAACCTTTTGTACAAATCTAGAGCAGCAGCTAGGGACAGCTGGCTAAACTCCCTTTTAGGAAGGATTCATTGCAAGTCAAACCCAGAGGTCTGACTGCAGAAGCATGAGGGTACTTCAGGACTCCACATGGCAGCAGTCTTTAGTGTCAACCAGCAGAGAAGATGCATGTGCCAGTAGAATAAGCTAATCTCATGGATTTGGTTTAATAACATCATTCAGGATTTTACAGCAGAATACAACTCCTGACAATTCTATTTGTACTTACATAACCATTTCAGGATTAGGATTTTTTTTATTATTATTAAAAGTTTCAGTATTTTGATTGCCTTTAAATTGTCTCCAAATTAGTGTTTTGAAAATTAAAACCAAATTGACCTAATAATGCACAGTTATTTCAAACATGCATAAAAATCATTGGCTAGACTTTTGCAATCCTTAAAAAAAAAACCACATTTAAAAGAAATAGCTTTAAAAATAGAGAAACTGAAGCAAGAAATCAAAACAAATCAAAGTCAGGATGTCTTAATGAACAAAAAAATATCATTTTGCTCAGTCTGTATTTGACAAAGCTTAATTCTGCTGTGGGGGCAGTGTAACCTGCTTAAGATGTACAATTTTGGGTTAATTCTTGAGAACTAAGATTCAGCTACCTGTATTCATGAGGCAGCATAATTTTTCCTAGCCTTTAGCAAACTCTTAGATAATGTTCTCAGCCCTTTTATTTTTCCTTGTGGGAAGCACTCCACACTACTTTCATCCACTCAAATTCCCATGGCTAATTGTGCCCTGTGCCTCTTGCAGACGAGAAGCCTCCAAGCTCTTGCGTAGGACCTTTCCAGAAATAACAGGGGAGTAAGCCATGTGCTGAGTCAGTTGCTCTGGCAAATGGCCCACAAGTGCAGCCTCTCCAGTATGGAACTGCACATGAAATTATTATGTGACTCATGGGCAGTCATTCCTTCACCTGACAAATGTGTATCTACTCACACAATGCAGTAAGCATTAAACTCAGATTCTTGCACTGTAAATCAACTTAATCAAGGCTGCAGATATCCAAGGTACAAGAAATTTGGAAGTTTAAACTTTTCTAAGCCAACCCCACAAATAGAATGGATCTTAGACCTATTGGAATTAAACGAAAAAATTTTGTTTTGTTTTGTTTTTTCTTTTTTGTTAACATACCAATGAATTCTGCAGCATAGTTAAACAAAGGCACATATCATTCTCCCAATTTTTTTTACTAAAGCATGAATCTGAAAATATCCATTTAACTGTAGGTATACAAAAGATGTTAATAGGTCATAAAAAACGTTAATATGTCTTAAAAGATGTCATATAAGCTATCCAACATTCACTCAAAACTATACAAAAATAAATGAAAATTTAAAGCTTTAACATTATTAGCTTAAAATTGTAATTTTTGAAATCTTAATTTTCCTTGCACATAATTAACCATCTATCTTCTTGTCACATTGTAACAGGTCACAAGATCAGCTATGATTTGGTCACAAGATGAGCTATGATTTTTTATTTATTTTCTGAGTCTTTAGAATAATATACAGGACTCTAACCTGGTTTATGTGAAAACTGAGGTATAGGTTTGTCAAGTGCTTGAGTAGTGAAAAATTTTGGCTTACTGGAACACCACTGTGATTACATGAAAGCACATGATTTTTTAAAAGCTTCTTGGATTTTATAGAGCTGGCATAAATTGAGTATTCCTAATCTAGAAAAGGGTAGAGACACGTCTCTGAGCAAAATTTTACATACTGGAGTTAAGAAAATTTCTGTAAATTTACATTTGAAACTCAATTCTAATAAACTTGACATGTAAGTTGCATTCTGTTCCCTATTTCAATTCAAGTGATTTTTGTTATTTTAATGTATTAGGCCAGTGTGTAATTATAAAACTTGTAGCCCATATATCCAGCACAGTATGATGTACAGACTAGAATACAGAGGGCAATGTGTATGCTATTTGGATTGGTATTTAATTCTATTTTGTAATGTAACATAAGAAATGTTGTCATATAAGATTATTTGAGTTCTAGTAAAAAAGTTTTGTGATAAATTACTTGGTTAATTTTAAATACAAGGTTCAAAATTTTCTGGTTTAAATTCCCTAAGAAAATTAGCTAAATTCAAATAATAAACATATGAATTACTTTTTTTTTCTTAAGGATATATGGAAGAAAATTAAAATTCTTAAAAAAGTTTAAATACTTCAATTTGTGTTTTCTACAAGGCACTTTGAAAATGAAATGTGCTCCTCAGAATTAATAATGCAACTCTCTCTGTTTCAGTCCAGGGATGAGTTATTTTGATTTCAGAATGCACTTTTATCTAATGGATAGCAATTATATTGTATAATAGTTTTTAATTCCAGGGAGCTAATTTCAAAAGAGCGCTGGAAAGATCCCAGCTATCTAAATTGCTAGAGCTCTTTTCAGAGGCCACAGAAAATGTTGCTACCATCAGTCTGCCTGTAACTGCATATATTTGCTTCCAGATTTGTGATGCTTATGACAATAGTGAGGTTTGATGAGCTTGCTCCTCTCAAGGAACCAAATGTGGATAAGATCTCACAGAAACTTATTTACAGCTACTCTTTCAATCATAGGGTGAAACACACATATAAACTGCAGGAAGCAATGTAATAAAACACAGTAGGAAGGAATGCTCTGCAATTGTTTTGTCTTGAAACATCCTTTACTTTAATATCAAAGCAATGCTGAGGTAGCAGAAGAGGCCAAATTCAGTCACCGTGTAGGTGATTAATGGCACTCTCTACCCCAGCAGAATACAAATTTTTGCCATTATCTAAGTAAGTTTTCCCAACACTATATGGCACCACCTCTAAGACAGCAGTTAGTGCCTTGTCTGTGTGGCTCCAACTCCCTCCACAACCCAAGCCAAAAGCACATGGTCACCACCAGGTGAAATGTCCCGCCTGCCAGGATCTCCTGCCACTGTGGCAATTAGAACAGCAAAATATCTTCCCTCAGAGGACTTGGGGCCAGGGCTTCCTTGGCATCCAGCTGCCAGGTAGCTGTCCTTAAACAGCACTTCCCCAGCCCTTTCCCAGGTGCCTGGTTCCCCAGTCCAGCCAAACTCCTGGGCTTCAGCTAGCAATGCCATGATTCTGCACCAGGCCTTCGCCTTTTTCCTTCGTCAAGACGGCTGCAAAATGCTCATGTGTGGTGCCTGGTACATCCACTGGAACATCCACTACCTGCATGCAGTGGGAGACTATCAGGAAGGTAAAATCATTGGCCAAGGTTCTTTTGTAGAGTGCTGAAGCAGGTGCATATTACCCAAAAGGCAAAGTACTCTGTGCATCCACAGGCGCTCGCTGAAGGGAAGCAGCACGTCAGGAACGTGGTCCAAGGAGAAGTGGATTTCAGACTGATCAAAGCCACAGGCCAGGCATAGTTTAATCATAGATATTTTCTGTGGGATCAGGGTGTGTGTGCATGCTTAAGAGAGTGAGGATTGCAGAAAAATGGGCAAGTACTGTCTCTTACAGGAAGGTAATTTTCAATTAAAGTTCAGCATATTCTTTCAGGCAAAACATGGCAGGCTGAGAGGAGCACCTGCTGCTGCAGCCCAGAGGCACTCTGATGAGCCAGCTGTGACCGACGTCACCTCGGCTAAAGCAGGATCTGAGGCTAGATCAGACACGGAAATGTCACTGCTGGGAAGCAGGCACAGATCTCAGCACTGGGCAGCGACACCACAGAGAGTGTCCCCGGTGCGTGTCTGCTCACGTCAGCACCAAGGTGAGGGTGTCAGTATTTTGTGTGCTTAGCAGAGCTTCCTTGCCAGATCACAGGCTTGGCTTTCAGACTAACAGCTGAAATTTAGCCAGACAGTGATGGCACGCAAAGGTGACTGGATATGGACTGGAGAAATGTATTGGCAAGGTCCTAGACCTGTGTGAGACAGACAGTTTGGATGGCAAGAGGCCTTTAA
Organism: Peucedramus taeniatus; assembly: GCA_013400575.1. NCBI lineage: Eukaryota > Metazoa > Chordata > Aves > Passeriformes > Fringillidae > Peucedramus > Peucedramus taeniatus. Next base: position 16,327 of record WBNO01019198.1, on the reverse strand, counting down.
GCCTTTGAATTTGTTCACTTTGAATTTAGCTATTTGGTAGTGTGGAGTTAACATGGGTGAGTTTATAGGAGCTGCAGTGTGGGAAATAGTTGTTCAGGCATAAAGCAGATGGTTAGTTTACCTGTGGCTAATTTGCTTTATTTTTGAAATTTAAAAAAAAAAAAAAAAAAAAAAAAAAAAAAAAAAAAAAAAAGAAAAGGCATGCACTCAACATACTTGTATTATTAGCTTACTTGTATTATTTATCTTATACCAACATTTAAAAATCTGCGGTGAAGAAATTTGCATGAAAACAAACCCCAAATTTACAAACCAAAATTTATAAATAACATAAACATAATTTATAAAGCGAGAAGAGAGACTGAGATCCTATCTAACACCTTGGAGAGCCTACCATGTCACAGAATTTGTACAAATATTTTGCAGTGGGAATGGCTCTGGTAGAATATCAGTGATTGCTTCCATGAGTTTTATTCCTTGCTTCCTTGTGTAGATTATCTCCATTACTACTCACAGAAAGCTGTTGTATTTTTTGCAGCCTCAAAACCATCATTATAATAAAATGGACCATCTATAGAAGACACATAAGGATATATCTCTGGACTTTAGATAATAATTTGGAAGTTTGTGTTCACAGGCATTTGTGAAAACTCATGCATTCTATTTTCCTTTAAAAAAAGTAATTCCTGTTGTATCAGGAAAGACTATTGCTATTCAAAATGAATAGCTGCACATTGCTGTAACAAAGGAATTTATAATATACTCTGTAATGCAATATACCTGGGGGGAAAACCATTCAAAACAAATATCACAATTAATTCAAAGCAAACAGACTTATTCTTCAACAGGTACCTGCAGATTTGATGCTGCATGCCGACTAAAATGTATTTTTAGATTTTTTGGTCTTTCTATCTGGCAAATTTATCAAGGGGACATCTGGAAATAAGTATCACATGGAAATAAGTGTCACACTGCAATTACTGTTATTGTAACCTACAAAAATACTTTCTGGAGGCCATAGAGCCCCTACTGCATTTGATGAAATAACATGGTCATGCATTCTGATTTTGAATGAGTTGAATGAGAGGATGACTTCAATGCCTCACAGATACATCTGTAATTTCTGTAATGCTTTCCATATCAGGTTGCTCTTGATATTTATTTTATTTGGGTTTCTGACACAGCGTGAGGATTGCTACAATGAAACGACAGCTACATTTAATTAAGGCATGACTGATGTATCTGCAAATAATCTTAACTGAGAATTTAATTTTTCATTTGGAACTGTTGCCAATAGAACATGATTTCCTTTGGCTTTCTTTTTTTTTTATTTTTTTGTCTTGTTTTGTTTAATATTCTTCTGATTTTTCTACTGCTTAAGGAAAAATAGTACTGCATCTCAAGTCAAATAGTTAAGATATCAAGTGTTATCAAATAGCTACTTTTGGTTGACACATGAAATTGATCTGATTAGTCACATCTTGGTGTTGCTCATCCTGGATTGTGAATGCAGGCAATCCTAACAAAAATATTCCCTGTGTACAT
>WBNO01019198.1:0-14761 GCA_013400575.1 Peucedramus taeniatus | reverse complement strand
AAAAAATGTTATTTTCAGGAGCTTCAGCTATGCATTTCTGTATGAGCTTCTTGTAAACATTCCCACTAATAGAGACTGGTCAGAGGGCACTTGAAGAAAATAAATAGAAATAGAATATGGCCACAGCTGAACAGAATTCACTTAAATATTCAGGAAACTATTGATAGAAAATGCTGGCAAAATCTGTTCAGCTCTAACATCTGGATGGCTTGAGTAAAAAAAAAAAAATGCCACTTTGAAATAAATTTATTAAAGTTACCACAGTATTCTGGGAGCTTGTGTCAGTTATTCCAGAAATCCAATTTGTTGCAGATATATTGGAGGTTCACGAAAGAGGTAAACAGTTGCTGTGCTGAAAAATTCTATGGGAATAAGTAGGTAGAGGATGGGAAAGTTATTTGTTCATATTATTTGCTCTAGGATATTAATTTCATGTCCAAATTAAAACTGGGCAATGGTATTTGCATTAGCTATGCTTTAGTGCAAAAACAAATCACTTTGTTATTATGAGTTAGCAGTTTTTCCTCTTAGAGGAAAAAATGAAAAGCCCTATTTCTTGGACATATAAGCAGATGAGCCATCACCATAGCAACGAAAGGACGTATCCATCGCGTCATTCTGTCAAACAGCCCCTGCATGTGACTCCAAGCTCACATTCCTTACTTCCATCTGAAAGTAGGTTTTAGTCCTGCCATCCAATAAAATCAATACCCAGTAGGATGTTTTCTGTCTGTCATAGTTTCGAAATAAAAAGCTACTTATAGTAGCCTTTCTTGTCTTAAAGAAAAAGTAAAGGTTGTTTATCTATCATATACTACAGTTAATGAGAAATAGAATTAGTAGAAAACAGATCATTAGTTTTCCGGAATGATAAGTTTGCTCTTGCTCTTTATTATGTTTAGTGATTCAGCCATGTCTTTGTTACAGAGTATTATGACAGGTTCTTTAGACAGCTTCCAGCAGTGAGTCTGCTTTAAGAGAAACACTACGTTCTCTCCCAGAGTTATGAAAGAGGCTTTGATTTCTCCACCAAAAGGTGGAGAACCACACTGCAAACATGATTTACAAATCAGGCAGCAGAAACCAAATACAAATACACAGTGTTAATTGATCATCCATTTCCCTTGCAACTCTAAAGCAGGATTTTATTTTCATGTTCTTGCTCTCTTCAAAAGTGTTTTCTAGCTTCTCCCTCAGACTCTAGAAGGTTGTTTTTACCTTGCCTCATCTTTCCTCTTCATCACCATTTAGTGTGATAAGAACCAACACATTTGGCCTTTGCTTTCCTGGTCTAATTCCCAGAAGCCTTCCCAAATATTGCAAAAGCATTGGTGACTTGCACTTGTGTGGGTTCTGCATTTTATCTCAACGAAGTCAACTCAGGTTCACTTTCCATGTGTCAAATGACCACTGCAGCAGCAGTCTCTGGGAGAAGACAAATAACAGTTGCCACATTAGGTAGATCTTGAGGCAACCTTGCTATTTATGTTTTGAGCTCTTTGCTGATTGGTTTGTGATGAATACCAGTGTGTAACAGAAACTTTCACTGGAATTAAAGTTTCAGTTTAACTACAGAGTGATGATACCTTAGGATCCATACACCAGCACGACAGTTATGGAAGATATGGAATTTAAGAGATGGAAAGAATTATGATGATGAGAAAGCACTATCTCTCTGTATCACTACATTAAAGTAATGAATGGTATAACCTACACAAGAATGTATGGCTCCAGATCCTGAACTTTTTTCTCTCAATGATGCTTTCTTCAGTCTTATCTAAGTAAGACTGAAGAAGGTGTATAAAAACTGCTCTCTCTCTCTCTCTCTTTGAAACACACATTTTAGATGTATGAAAATGTAAAATGCATGAAAATATACATAAGATGAGGCAAGAGTCTCTACTCAAGTGAATTAACAGATATATGGAAAAGTGATTTGCAAAATGTCAATTTTCCATATCAAATTAATGGCCTTGAAATGCTACCTAAGCAAGTTCTATCAATTTCAGTCAAGCCAGATGGACTGATAGTTTCCAAACGGATTGCCAGAATCATACCAGTGAAATTGTTTCCTGTAGAAGTGGGAAGTGAGTTTGGCAGTCTCCTCCTGGTGGTTTTGTCTGGTATTAAGTCAATTTTCTTCACAGTCCGTAGTATGGGCCGTGTTTCAGATTTATGGTGGAAGCAGTGTCGATAACACAGGGATGGTTTTGTTCTCACTGAGCAGTGCTTACACAAAGTCAAGGCCTTTTCTGTTCCCCACCTCACCTCTCCAGTGAGGAGGCTGGGGCTGCACTGTGAGTCCTGAGGGACAGCCAGGACAGCTGACCCCAAGTGACCCTAGTGCTCAGGCTCAGCATACAAAGCTGGGGGAAGAAGGAGGAAAGGGGGGACATTCAGAGTGGGGGTGTTTGACTTCACAAGTCACCATTACCTGTGATGGGGCCCTGCTCCCCTGGGAAGGGTGAACACCTGCCTGCCCATGGGAACTTCTGAATAATTTTGCTTTGCTTGCATGTGTGGCTTTTGCTTCACCTTTACCTGTGTTTATCTCAACCCATGAGTACTCACACTTTTAGCCTTTAAGTTTTCTCCTCAATCCCACTGCAGGGGAGTGAGTGAATGACTGTGTGGTGCTTAGCTGCAGATTTGGGTTAAACCACAACACTCATGTCAGAAGAAAACTAGCAAACCACATTGTATGCTCTTTTTTTATTAGATGTCATTAGCAAAACCAAGAAACAGTCCAAGTATTATGTCTAGCAGCTCCTTATTTTTTTTTTTTTTTCCAAATGAAACAAAATATTTGAGTTTTAATCCTAAAACAGAAACTCTCGGGTGCTGGGAACTTCAACTCTAAATCCAAAGTTCAAGTGTTTTGTTCTTACTTTAACACTAGTTAGTAGTTCCCGGAAAGATGAACACCACACTGAGGAGTGGGACATAAAAACTGTTCTCAGAAATCAGCAAGGTTTAAAAAAATGGGTGACAAGTCTGTACAGTTTGTACTGGCTCGATTACTTCACATGTAGTGTTCACTCACACAGGACTCCTTTATTAATTTAATTAGACTGCATCTGCCACCAAATTTCATTCTCCTTAGCTGCCATCAGGACAGGTCTGCCTAGGTCAAGGTTTGTGTCAACAGATACACTGTATTTCTTTCTAGTCTTGAAAAGTTTTCACCTGACAGTAGGGGGACACTAGTCCTTCATCAGAAATACCAGCCTTATTAGTTCTCCAATTTTACAAATGCTGTCATTATCTGCTGACCTAAAGTTTGTTCCACCTGATTTCTCTGCTGACAAGTCTGGTACAACAGATCCATTTTGCCTCATTTGGTGAGCTCCTGTTTTTTTTTGGTTTTTAGATCTTTCACTGTCCAGTTTCAAGTGGGAACCTGGGCTATTACTAGGTCCTAAATGTGCCAGATCAAATGACCTGGCCCTTCTCAGTTTAAGTCTATGCACATGAACAGATTGCCAGTTTTCCAAGGCTCCTATTAATCAGCTTCCCTATAATTTCAAGACTCTTACTTTAGCTAAAATAGAGAAAAAATTATCTATAACCACCATGCCATGAAGAAAGGACTGCTAAGTCATCTTTTTCATCCAAATACTTTATGCTTTGGAAAAAAAAAAACAAAGATAATTAGAAAAAAATATTGTCTTTTTTAAGGCCACACAGTATTTTTTAATTTTTTTTCTGTAAGATGTATTCTATTAACTTTAAATGCAGGTGTAGAGTCTTTAGCTGATGTAATACTAAGAAAATAGATCTGTGTTTGTTTTTAAAAAAATCAATATTACAATTTGATTCAGATATGCCATTGTTTCCCTTTATTTCATAAATCTGTGGATATTAAATCATGTCAGTTTCCATTTGTGAGAAGCTTGCTGATCTGTATACTTAGATTTAGTCTATAATTTATTATAGTTTTATATTTAGAATTTGGTATTTTCCAGTGCTACTGGTTAAAGCAGGAGCAAGTGCAAAATCTCCAAAGGTAAATGCAGTCCAAGTGCCAGTGATTGCAAAAGGGTATACTGTGATGTATAGGGTGCCATAAGGACAGTAGAATCTTGGCAGCACCCTGTTTGCTCTGCCATTTGTTTTTAGCACCTAATCTAAAGAGCCTGCTTTACAGGTTTGTCCTGTGACCCAGGAATAAAGAACCAGATAGATTAAGACTTTTATCCATCACAAGCAGTTCAAAGGCCTGTCTTTGGTGGCTGAGGAACTCAGAGCTACCAATACAACTCCCTTGCTGTGTAAGCTTTGACTCTGCTGACACCGATGGTGGGATTGGGTGTGTGTATCCATCTTCTGAGAGAGAATTACCAGGTACACTGTGACTTAAATAAGTTGCATTCTCATCAAAGATGGCATAAAATGTTCTGAAACCTTACAGATGTTGTGGTGGAATCATGATACTTAGAGTGACTTACAGCCATCAAATATTTCCCCACCACATCATCTCAAGACTCAATCCCAGCCCTAAGAGTCCAGTGTCCTCCACTACCAGTAAGAGCAGCATCCTGATGATTGTCATGATTTTATTTTGTTTGTCAGCTTTCATCATTGCCTTTCATTATTAATTCTAGGGGATGGAAATGCCTGCAATGTAGTGCAGAGGGAAAGAATTTATACACCCTACAGAAATATTTTATATTAATGCAGTCTTTTCTATTTTACTTTAAAAATGTATGATACAGCCTAAATGAATGAACACTGGTTAGTCATACTGGTAGTCCTCAAAGCAGTCACTAATAGCAAAAAATTATACAGCCTGGATATTACAAACAATTTCATCAAGAACTGTTCATCACAACAAATATTCAGACCCATAACCAGACACGGAATGTAGGTAAACGAATTCCTCACATTTAATTCCTCCAACTAAATTACTCTTTCTACATACAGTTCCTCTGTAAATTTATAGGAAGAGCAAAATTAACAGCTCCATAGGAAACCAGAAAAACCAAGCAGATCGGGAACATTTAGAATTACATCTTTAGTCACAATTTAAAAATATTTTTTCAGCATTTGTTAAATTAAAAAAAAAATTATACACAAGAACCAAGGAACAAAAACTAGGCATATTGCTAGTACTACTTAAAGAGCACCTGGTCTCATTAGGATGATATTTTATTTTCTTCACAGTATACCAATTTAATGGATCTAGCAGGGAAGTAGCAACAAAAACTAAGCAACTAGAATGACAGTGTCATCTCTGTGGAAACATCAGCACTTATTCATCATCATCTTCAGTGCTATAAGATGTCACCTAGAGAATTCCTTCTGAGATTTTTCTTTTTCTAACAAGGGTTTAGCCTAATTTATATTCCCTACATGTAAGATGCAGCTTTATTGTTTTAAATTACATGACTTCTGTATCTCTCGGCATAAAAGACCTTTTTAAGACAAACAAAGTATTCTGTTGCCTTGAGCACAGGTCTTTGGCCTGGAAGAAAAAAAAAAAAATTCTTTATAGTTTCTCCAGCTTGTCCTGCATGTCAGAAAATAATGACATTATTAGTGCTTTTTTCTCCTTCCCCTGGGTTCCTGTAGTTCTTCTTGTATGAAAAACTTCAACATATAATTTAAGCAGATTTAGCATTAAATCCTCCATAAACTCATAGAGCACATCAGCATTTCCAGTGACTTTATGTGATATATACAATGTAGTTTTCATCTATGTTTAAATTTTGTTTCTCAACTGAATTAATAATCTTTTTCAGTTTATTATACGGGCCCATCTGGAAATGTATCTGGCCAAGGATGTTAGGGACAGTGAGAAGGGCTTCTTTGAATAAATCAACACCAAAAACAAAACTATGGATAATATGGGCCCATTACTAAATGGAGAGGGGGCCCTAGTAACAGAGGTTGTAGAGTTACTGAATGCCTTCTTTGCATAATCCACCTTGCCTGAAATTTTAATGTTTACTTGTCATTATTCAAGTTTCATGTGAACATTCAGATTCCCTCTTTTCTAAAAGAATCAAATACTTTGGAATGCACCTACACATCTGCTAAACTTCAGGACTTCCTGTAGTATGACTAAGTATGCAACTTCACAAGTACTGTAATTCAAATCTATTTTTCCATTATGCATGTTTTATACTGCATCTGTAAAGGTTTTATGTCATTTGCTTTGTACTGGAACCAAATTTTTGTTTGATTTTTATCAGTATTTTCAGCATCAGTGCATATGGAATTTACTAATCATATTTTGAACCTTTTAGTGAACAGCATTTCAGACATGGTTTCCCCATGATTATGGCATAATATAACAAAATGCAGTTCCTTCCTTACTCCGTTTTGGTTTTTTTTGTCACAACTTGAAAATATATTTTGAGTTTCCTTTCAAGCTTCTAAAGTGATCTGGAGATGTAAAATAGATGGAAATGTCACATTTGACAATTACAAAATATTTAAAATTTCATTCTTCTCAAGGACTTAGGAAGGAGGGCCTCTAGTGCAAATACCTCTGCCTTGGAGTTCAAAGCAGTAGGCACTTAAATGCATATATACCTCTATACATGCCATCTGAAATGGGCTTGTCCTGCAGCAAGGCATGATATCTGGATAGAATTATACAATGCCCTGAGTTTCTCAGAGGGCTTCATCTGTTTATCATGGAACCACAATTTCATAGCTCCACATTTTCTGGGAAAAAATTAATTTTATTTACAACACAAAACATCCCTTTTCTGCTAACAATAGTACCAGCTTTCCAGAGCTTTTCTGTTTCCAGGCATCATGCTCCATTGATATTTCAGAACACATCTACATTACAAGGCCAATTCTAGCACAGCCACGCTGGCAGAGCTCCTGCTAGAGATGCAGCAGAGGCTGACAGGAGAACCTTTTCAGCTGTCATAGCAACACTACCTATCCTGCATAACATAACCTAAAATGGCAAAAGCACTTTTGTATCAGCATGGCTGTGACAGACACCAGGGGGATGTTGATACACTGTGTTTGCTGAATACTCTGATATCATGCACAATATCCTATTTTTCTGTGTGGTGGTACTTTTACATCATAATTCAGAATATTCTTTATCAGCACTGCAAAATATAGTCCTTATCAGAGAATCACAGAATGATTGAGACTGAAAGGGACTTCTGGAGCTTATTTGGTCACTTATATCAGGTATCAGCCTCAGTCAGAAAGGAACAGGTTCCTGTCTGGATCCCAGGCCTGCAATTAGACCTTTGAAGCTAAGAGAATGTATAGTTTTTAGACAGAAATGTCAACTAAAGGAATGAACTAAACAGATTTTGTCCATATATAACATTCCCTGTACAGAAAGCAGATACAAAGAGGTGCTCTTTATACACAAAGAGGGCAGATATGGTGCCACAAGAAAAGTGTGGGCTGCAGTCTGCCCTGCATATTCCTGCTACCAGAAAGAAAATGAAACAGGCTGAGATTTTGCACAGAATTGAGAGGTGGAAAAAATTCCATACTACTTCTGCAATCACAAGGATATGGTTTGCTCTCTGAGGCTTTCAGAAGGTTGCAAACAACTAGCAAACAAGCTGAAAGTAGTGTGTCGAGTCTCAGAGTGTGATGTCTAGAGAAATATGTGCAAACACTGTAAAAGAAACTAAGGTTTCAGCTGTCCTATCCGAAATTTGTTGGCTTGGTAGATATGGAATTGTTCTCCATTTATGATATCTAGTTTGGAGAAGACTGAGGGGAGACCTCATCGCTTCAACCTCCTCACAAGGGGCAGCTGAGGGGCAGGCAGCAATCTCCTCACCCTTGTGACCAGTGCCTCGAGGAAATGACACAAAGCTGAATTACGGGAGCTTTAGGAAAAGGAAGGTTCAGGAAAAGGTTTTCCACCCAGAGGGTGGTTGGGCACTGGAACAGGCTCCCCAGGGAAGTGGTCACAGCACCAACCTGACAGAGTTCAAGTGTTTGGACAATGCTCTCAGGTACATGGTGTGACTCTTGCAGTGTCCTGTGCAGGGCCAGGAGTTGGACTTGTTGATCCTTGTGGGTCCCTTCCAACTCTGCATAATCTATGATTCTATTATGCCCTTATAATTATGTAAATTGGGGCCAAATTTGCCTGAGCCTTATGTGTAAAAGTCTAAATAGGTGAGAGTATTGAGAAAAAAGTAATTCAAACAGTGCCAGACTCAGCTGGATAAATTTTTTGAACCTGTCACTAAGCCCCTTGTAAAATAATGTTTTCACAGTTCTGAAATTAACACTGAAACAGAAACTTTGCTGTAAAGCATTTCATTTCTAAAATGTAGAAATATTTTACAATCACAGTATCTGGTGTGCTGCTTGCATTTACAAAGACATATTTAATCACAGCTTTCATGAATATGTCTTGCTACTAAACTTGGGATTGTGTAATCCTTAAAATTTCTGAAGGTATAAGAACTTGCTTATGGAGACTATTTTAACATTTCTGCCACAAAAAGAGGCTAATAAAGTTGTCTTTCTGGCAATGGAGGAAGTTATTAACCATGCACAGAGAACCTTCAACTAGGCAGAAGACTGTGAAGAAAAGGATTTCAAAGACTATTACTCTGAAGAGTTAAAGAAGGTCAGAGCCAATCAGGATGGAGTTAATTAAATGGTGCAGCTATTAAAAAAAATGGAAAGAGAGTAACAGCACTAACAAAATATTGGTTTGATCCTTAAATTACACAGGTTAGGTAGATGTTTCTTATATTTGTGATATGTAGACCAAAGTGTTGTTGGAGGGGTTAAAATGGATGATATGTTCTTTTGGATATTTGAGGTATTTGGTTTTTTTTGATTGCTTAAAACATTATTCTACTCAGCAAGGCCTATGCTAGCAGCTGGTATTTGAAGAGAACAAGAAGGTTCTCTTTCAGAGAAGTAAAAGAGACATTTAAAATGGGGCTTTTGATCATGTAGTTCTGAAGTTTGTGTGAGGCCTAAACTAGGCAAACCAGAAGTAAAGAGAAGGTAATTATTTCTCAGTCATTGCACAAGTCAGTTCACTTAATTTTTTTATTGATGGGAATTGCACACATAATACAAATTTATACTGTGCGTGGATGTGCTTTGTTTTGGACTGTAAAAGAAGATTGAACTGATCTTGCTAACAAGGGCACCAACAGTTCTAGGAAATTATCCAACCTCCTGAGGAATATTTTGGCAGCAGTCTTAATTGAACCTGTGGTCTCAGCACTGTCATTGTGTAGCTCTGTTTTAGCAGTTATTTCTTCTTTTTTTTTCCTCTGCCATGTTTTAGTCTCTGTCAGTCAGAGTCCACACTGAGATGAGACAGAAAGTTGCTGTACCAAGAATCATTTGATGTAGCCCTTATTGCATATTAGATGCTGAACAAGAGAGGGCTTTTCCAGAGCAAGATGTGAGATGTTGCTTTCTGAAACTTCAGAAAATAGAGATTGTCTACTTTGTCTTCCAGTTGGATGCAACATTCAAGGCAATTTAGTTCTACATGTATTTAAATATGCCTCTGGTTTTTGGAGAAGAGTTAGGGGCATATGGTACTTTTGCAATGTAGAAGCATTCTTGTTGATTAATGTCGCACTAAATTTTAAAGATTGTTATTTTACAGAAAAAATACATAGCATTTTTCTCTGTTGTCCCTCTTTCTGTTGTATATGATTCAGGGATTAAATCTGCACAACATGTATTTTTGGTGTCTCCTCTGCTATGTAAGAAAGAGATCAACACAGCACAGTACTAAAATATAGTATCTATTGCCTACACCAAATCTCATGCTTTTATTTTTTAGTACATAATTTATAAACTGATTTTCTAGACTTAGGAGGACATGATAAATTCCTTCCGCTTTCAAGACCATAATGCTTCACAAAGCTGTCTTGTTCTCATAGCTGGCAGGACAATGAACACCTCTGTAAGTAACAATTTTAAAAGAAAAAAGAAGGGAAGGACAAACTGGAAGAGAAAGGCCACTTTTAAAATGTTGTGACTTGTAAATAAGTACAGTGGCATTAATCCACTCTCTTGCATCATGGCATCATTTTGATTCTTTTGTGATTGTATTTCAGGAAAATGTATTTTCTATTTAAAAAACAGTGAAGTGATCCTACATCAAATTCACATACAAAGGTAGAATCTTTAGTAAGCTCGGTGTAAGATTACTGTGTAAGATGAAAATGCAAATGGCCTATTTTATACTTACATGATTTCTAGGACTTTTAATTGGACTAACCCATTTTTCCAGGATGTGTTGGATCATGCATATATGTTTATATAGATTTCACAGTACTTACAGTCATATTCTTGACAACTTAATCAAGTTAACTTATTTGTAATTGCAGGACCTCAGACTGAGGATGCTGTAGTCATGTCTATTGCAACCTACTTAATATTTATTCTGTACTCTTGATCACTGTGTGACTAGGGCACATCCCAGCTTAGCATGGAGTTTGTGTTTCCAGCAGAGGAAAGTCTGGGTAATCAGCTACAAAATGCTGATATATACACTGAGTCTGACTCAGGGACCATGGAGCAAACCTGCATCTATATGCCCTCAAGAGGCTGGTCTGGTCATTTCACATAATTACATAAGTAGGGCAGTGTGATTTGGTATGAGTTAGGAAATCACAGCCAGATTGTTTGACAGTGCCAATTTGTCTGGCGAGAGCAGGGCTGCTCATGCTAAGGCACCTTCTGTGCTTGGAGCCTGGCCAGGTCCCTCCCTGTCACATCTCCTGTCCAGTGGCTCCCAGAGGATATGATGACACACAGGCACAGAGGCCATCAGTGGGGGCTGCCCCTGAACCCTTGTCTACCCATTGTAGGCAAACAATGTACAGAAGGGCAGTAGTTGTCAGTTTTTCTTTGGGATGCAATTGTGGTCAAAGCAACTTCCTCTGACTTTCTTTGCTCATTTTTTATCATTGGCATCTAGGTATTTAGGCACCCATTTCTATGCAGTTACTGTATTATTTATAGAAGTATGTCTAATACAGATACTGTTAAGGCTGGTGCCAAATAGAAAACCTTACCTAACAAATACATTGGTACAAATACTCTAAAATTATTGTCCAGAAGGGAAACCAAATGCTCTTGCCACAAAAAAAAAAAAAAAGCCAAGCTAATTTGAATTCATGAGAAACAGTGGATATTTATGATGAATTTTTAACGAAAAACTACTCACCCAAAGATTAATTAAGAAAAATTATTCTGAGTAAGAAACAAATGTGTGAAAATGGCAATCTGTTCCTAGACAAATCTAAGGCAGAAAGGAGCAAGGAAGTTAGTTAATTAAATCTCTTGTTATAAATAATTCATTGAGCTGCTTTTTTTTTTTTAGTAGTATATATTATTATGCCTAAGGGTGTTTAAAGTAATATGATGACTAATAATATCTCTTGCTTTGGTGAACCCCTCAATCCTGTTTACAACAAGGGCCAACTAGCGTTAGGCAGGCAGAAATTATTTTTTTTCCCTGCCTTGGACAGATTTACATTTATGTCTGTATAGGATAAAACAATCCTAGGACAGTTTTCAGTGTGTCTGTGCTGACATGGGAATAGATATTGTCCCAAGAACACATATCTTTTCCCTCATGTTTAGAAACTGGACTTTATTTTGTGCACTAAAAAGAGTCTTTATTCTCTGGTGGGGAAAGACATGAGATTGAAGCTTTCAGATCTTTCAGACTGTGCAACTGGAGTTAAATGGAAATATTTGTTTCTTTTAATTGTATATGTTACTTGTACTAAAATACTGGAAAGAATTCAAAAACTTATAAAATGTATAAAAAATAATAACCACCTAAAACAATCATATTGTTTCTCTTCCTTCATATTTTTTTTGAGTGAGGAGAAAGGGAAGGAAGAAAGCAGAAGAGGAACTATGAGGATTTGAATGATATAAAACTTAAGGTAATAAAATTAAGTTTTTGAAAATATAGTAAGTTATTTAATTTCTTTATTAAAAAAACAACAAAAGATATATTTCTGAAAATATAAATAAATAGACCAATCATGGTTTAATGTGCAAAGCAAATGCATACACAGTACATTCTAGTCTCCTATTGCAAGATTTATCTGAAGTTAATACGTCAAGTAAGCAGATAAAAATTTGGTGAGGAAGGTTGGCAAAGTTTTCAGAAGGAGAAGGGAGTATGGACAGGAAGCAAGAAGATATAATATTGACTAAAATATTATTTACATTTATCTTTTTTAAATTCTCATATTTGAGGGCCTGTTCTGAGTTACCTGAATCTTGAGTAGAAACTGCTAGAACATACATTCTTTATGAAAACCATTTCAAATGGATATTTTTTATCTCTTTTGATTGCTGCTTCAGGTCTTATGGAACTCATACTGACTTGAGCCAGATGTACGTGTTTATCGTTATCATTCTCTGAATTAACAAATTAAACTGTTCTGATGAATATGTTTAATTCTTGGATGGCCATAACTGTATTTTTACTATGAAATACTGATGTCAAATATGCTAAAATGATTTCAGAAGCTGTGAAATTTATCCTGTATAATGTGTGTTCTGTTACAATGTTTTTTTATGGAAATATGCAGTTGTTCTCATAGGATTGTTTTTAGTGAGAAGAAGCAATTTAGATGTAACATGGTAGAAGAATGTAAATGATCTGATTACCTAGCACAAAACATAATTTGTGGCTGCAAGCAGGTCTGGTAAAAGTTTATCAGTGGAATGTAATGGGACTATACACAGCAAACAGAAGATGATAAAACATATAACTAAGGACCAGGGAATTCCAGCCACCCATTAGTTCTGGATAACTGCATTTTGGCTAGGAATACTGATTTTGCCTAACCAATATAAAAATTCTACAGGTCATCTAATATATATTGTAAATTATGAAAATCTAGAGGTGTAACAAATGGGGCAACTTAACTATTTTAGTAAATTACACTGATTTCTAGCAATAGAAGAGAAAGCCTTCGTATTTTTCTTTTTTACGCTTAATGAGTGGTACCATTTTCTAGCAGGAGGATTGATATTTATTACAGATATATTTTTTCTGAATGTTTCTTCTAGTATCTCATTACTGAAGGTTGGTCAACCTCTCTGAGGTAGATGCAGCTGAAAATCAAGAAACACATCACTGCAATACATGAACACATGCTGCTATTCTGCGTGTTTCGTTCTTCCTTGTGGTTTGTATTTAAATTCAGGTGCAGCCATTACTCAAATGTGTCATGAAGTCCTAGGATCCAGTTTCTGCTCACAGCCTTTTCCAGAGATTTTTGCTCATTCTTTGTGTGCCGAAAATTGATTGAAGCCTGTAGGTTTGGCCTCAGTAAGATTATTGGAATATAGCACAACATCCTCAGAAAGGTTGTGTTGGCATTCAGCAGCCTTGGAGGGCAAATGAGTGCATCAGACTTTCCCCAGGTAGTGGGTAGTTTGGTATGTTTCCTTGCTGGCCAGATTCAGATGTATGATTGCTCTTGAAGCTCAACATTTATTGTTCAAAAATAAGCTTATATGGCACACGGAGACCACAACTTATGTGGGGGTTAAATGACTTTCAAAGATCTTATCATAAGATATGATATTTTGACAGTACAAAACCTTTATACTTGTAAAATCTCTGGAAAGAGAATAACTAAGTTGTAATGTCTGAAATCAGAGAGATGCAGTAATTATGTAAAAAAAAAGTCTTACTAGGCCTTTTCAATTACAGTGTGATTGTGGTATGCTTGAGTGCTGAGATCAGAGACAAGTCAGCTCCTGAGATGAAGTGAGGGTCTTTGTGAGAAACATTTGGCCTTGCTGTGGCTGCTGCTTTTAAGCTTTTGTGACAACATAAAGGAGTATGTCCAAATGCAGATAATACAGGGACACTACAGAGGAGGAGAAAAAGAAACATCTTCATATTTTTCCTGGGTTTCCCTTGAGAGAAAACATAGATGTTTTACAAATGGATCAATTTCTGAAGATTTGTTTTTGCCTCTCTCCTGATATGTGCATTTCTGCAGTGACATTTTATTCTGATGGTAGAAGCTGATGTAGTTGAAAACAGTGCTAGGAAGTGAAAAATCCTTTAGGAAAATAATTCTTCTAGTTCCTTTCCCACTCTACTTCATAACGGTGTACGCAGTTCACCAGTTTGTGAATTTCCTTACCAAACAGGTACAAAGCTCAAGTGTGCCAAGAACTTTTAAAAGCAGAATTGAAGATCATATAGTGACGCTGATGCTCAGTAAAAATAACATGAACCTCCTTAAACTCTTGTACTTCTTTTAGGTGGCAAGTCTAGAAGATATTACTACAAAAAATGACTGAAGAAGTTGTATTTTTCATTTTCTTCCCCCTAGAGTTTACTTATCTCCTAAGTTTTCTTTAAGCTATTGAAAAGTAGACTGATAGCCAATTGATCCTGCAAAATAATTGTCTTTGACATAACTCTGACAGAATATTAGTCAGAGGGATTCATATTAGTTCTTTACAGAAGTAGTTATTGCAGATATTAAGAAGCTATATCACACAGACTAAAGCTTAACTTCCTCAACAGTTCATTACAGTTGTCCAACAAAATGTACATTCAGAAGATGTCTATTCAATTTATACCGTTATCTACTGTTATATTTTAAAATTTGCCCAATGACCTGAGTTCTTTTCCTAAAAATTTAACAGGAAGATTTGTCCTTGATTTATTAAAGACAGATTCATCAGATTCACAAAAACAAACACAATTTTCCTATGCTTTTATGACAGTTTTTAATTATTAAATAATGTCTTGGGACAGGTGTCTGCTAAGGAAGGC
>WBNO01019197.1:0-130447 GCA_013400575.1 Peucedramus taeniatus | reverse complement strand
CCCCGGGCGGAGAGAGAGCCCCGGCCCCGCCGGAGCGCGGCTGTGCGCTGGAGCGGGGCACTCGGCGTGCGGGAGCGCGATGCGGGGCCGCGTGTGCGCATCCTGCGGGCGGCTGTTCCCGTGCGCACCGAACGGAGAGCGGACCGGGGCATCGGCGTCGCGACACCGGGAGCCCGCTGCCTGTGTCTTAAAGTCGGGCTGACCTTTGTAACGGGGTTCCTATGCAGGTCAGCAGCCGGTCTATCCGCGATACGTAAAATAATTCGGGAATTAGACTGTGGTAGCCTTCTAAGGGGAAGAGCGTTATTTGGGGTGCTGCGTGGATCGCACATGACGTGTTAGATCGGGGGGAATTTGCGCTGTGAGCTCTTCGTTTTAGACATGTAGCGATACGGTTAAGAGCACTGGGATGTTTTTTAAAGAAAATCAATGGATTCAGATCTTAATGGGTTTGGAGTCTGATATAGCTGTTTTGTTTAGTATCTTGCCGCTCGCTGTTGGAGTGGGAAGTCAGCTAGCGAAATCTGAAATTCATGCTTGTATTCGTGAACTGAATGTTCAGTCAGATCTGTTGGTTTTTCATGGAGAATACGAAGGCAAAGAGCTCGGTTCACTCAGCGGCTCGTGGGGAACCTGGCACTTCTCCTGTTAACTTAGAGGTCATCAATCTTCATTGGGATCAGGCAGACCATCACAGAAAACACACAGCCTGTTTGTCTTTATTATTGGGGGCTTTTTTGTGTCATGGGCTGGAGAAATTCCGATTTGGACTTCTGTCCAACAGATTTGTGATCGGATGGGGATAGGTTGATGACATTTCCAGCCCAGGGGCATGAAATAGCATAATTAACGGGTGACTTTTGAGGAAACTGAGTCCGTGAAATAGAGAAAAAAAAGTGTGTGAGGTAGTGGAGAATAAGAACTGAGAGAAACACCGAGGGAGAAACAAGAGGAAAAGTGAAAAGCTGAGGACAGGGAAGGACAAAAGGAAATCTGGACTCTATCAATTTCATCAACAAGGTTATTGTGCTGTGTGCATTAAAATGCAATCATCCCGTATTGTTCCTCTTGCTAGACCAAAGCTGACTTTTTTTCCCCTCTCTTTACATTTGAGGTTACGATGACAGAGAAAATGATCTCTTTCTCTGCGACACCAATACCTGTAAATTTGATGGGGAGTGTTTAAGGATTGGAGACAGTGTGACTTGTGTCTGTCAGTTCAAGGTAAGAAGACTGATATTTTGTTCTCTAATTCACTAATGAGAATACAAATCAAGGATCTCCCTTTATAACCTATCACTTGGCAATTTATTTCTCTGTGTGCAGAGAAGTTAGAGGGAAAACCTGGCAGTGTGTATAAAAGCTGGCAGGAGAACCAACTGGTGTCAAGAAGACATAAGTTTCTCTGGGCAAATGCAGATGCTGTGGCTTTAAATGTCCCTTCGGGTCTGCAGTTCCAGGTTGCGCATTTCTGATTTTTCATCCCTGCCCTTTTAACAAGGATTTAGAGTCCTTTCTAAATTCATTTCTGATACAGATCATGGGTTATTGTATTCGGAGTTCTGATCTAGTTAAAGAAATGGATCTGTAATGTGCTTATGCAATATTTTCAGGAAGGGCTGCATAGTGACAATGCTTCTGCCTGTTTATCTGCCCAGCTGATCAGATTAAGGAGCAATCCCTCTGTTCCAAAATGATGAACTTCCTTTAGGTTTTATATAGTTTTAGGAGAGCTATTACTGAGTAGTAAGGGGTTTTCCTTCTATTTCTTCTCTCTTCCTCTCTCAGCTACATCTAAACCTCAGCCTTTCTCAAAGTCAGACGATTTCATTATGAAGGATTCCATTTAATGTTTTAGCTAACTCGCAGAACAGCTGGTCTTTAAATAATGACCTGAATATAAACCACACAAATTAAAGGAGTTCAAAGCATGTACCAGCACAGGGTTGTATGTGTGTTTATGCCCCAATGTTTTTCTGCATTTTAATGTGGATCAGTGAAGTTTACAATGCTGATTTGAGTGTTTACAGTAGAGCAGGCCAAACAGTGCACAGCTCAAGACTGGGCATATCTGTAAGGGCTGTGTTAATATTGAGCTTTGATAGACCACTCACGTTAAAGCATTGCAAGTATAGTTTAAATTTCTAGAGCCAAATGTGCCTTCGGAGATAAAACCCAAGTGATAAGTCCCTTCATTTTAAACAAGGAAGGAATTTTCTCTAATGAGAGCAAGATAGTAGTTCTTAAACGCTTGTGTTTCCCATGTTGAAAGGGAATTCATATTGACTGTGGGAGTCTTTTATTCCATTTGGAGTTTGCATGCAATCAAAAATTCAGCGTGAGAATGCTGTTATGAGCATTTTCCTTGGTTCAGCATATGCAGTGGTACAAGGATTGTGGTCTGGTCTGTTTTCTCTTTCTAAAACAAAATCTATAAGGCAGTGAAACGTCTGTGACTTGTCCCATTGCCTGGTGGTAAGCCAGGGCAGATGTTGTGCCATGAGTCTCAGGAACTTAGAGCAGCCACTGAGAGTGCTTGGGTCTTGTCTTTGGTCCCTGTTTGGTTTTGCCATTTGGAACAAAGCAGTGAACTCATAGCCTGGAGGGTGCAAATTCAGATGTTGCCATTGGCAGGGAAGAAGGCATTGGGAGCCCTGTTTTCCCAAGGCGAGGTTCTAACGCCTGGTGATTTGGGGTAAATGAAGCTAGGTAAACCTCTCCAGGCTGTGTGGTCCCCTCTTTGAGAGGTGAACAGTCAAGTATGCTGAGTTTAGCAGTTCTCTAGGGGGCAGTTGAAACAGTTTTGAAGAAACCAGGCAATTGGTATATGAATATGTAAATAAGATCAGAAGAATGAGTTGGGCAGTTGTGGGCGCGATCACCAGGAAATGGGTTGAAATCAACAGCAATCTTTGGTTTCAGTGGCCTTTGGATCAGGCCCTGTAAACAGTCAGAGCTCTCTGTCTTGCTGTGAGCCCTCTGTGGAGCTGCAGGGCTGACTGTGACCTTGGAGGGTGAATTACCTGTGGCTGATGCTGTGCCAGCGCTGCCAAGGGCGCTTGGTGCCGGGGGCTTCTGTAGTCAAACGCGAGCGCTTTGATACAGGCAGAGCTTGGGGGGATGTTAGCTGCTCTTGTAACATCAGTGGACACTGTGACAAGCCAAAAAGATACGCCACCAGAGTAGAAAATTAATTTCTAGTGCGGTTAAGTGAGGCAGAGCTGGCCAGGTAACTTATGTCATGAATAAGGAGGACCCCCATCAGAATTCAGGGCTCCCATTTCAGTGACAACTCTCTGTGGTGAGAGTGAGCAAATCAATAGCAGACTCCTCATCACTGTAACTGTGTTTTATGTCTTCTTCAGGAATTTGAGAGAATAGACAAGGATAGAGAGCTCATTTTGCCTCTGTACTGATGAAGAGTTCTGGGCTGACCTACCTGAGTTTTTGAGGGGCTGAGAACGCAGAAGTGGAGAGCAGGGCTTCTGCAATCTTTGTTTGGGTGTGTTCAGACCAGAATTACAGATGCTTCATGTCTGCCCAAGTGGAGTTAAAATGAATTTATTTTTGTTTGAAAGGATGAAATATGATCAGACTGCTCTGGAACACCCAAGTCAGGCTTCCAACCCTGGAGAGCCAGCGGGCCTGTGCTGAGAGAGAGGTTCATATTGGCTGGTTCTCTTGTCACAGTCTACTGTGACAGCTCTCAATGAAACATGGATTTTATTAAAAAACACCACGTCCCCCTCTGATCAGGAGATGCAGACCCACCCCCTGTGCAGGGCAAGCCCAGACTTTGGTGCTGGCAGGGAGGGAAGGCACTGGGACAGTGCTGGCTCCAGCAGGAGGGCTGAGCTTGTGGGAAGCCACCAGCCCTTCCTTCCCTCAGACTCGGCAGGTCCAGCAGAAGGTGGAGAGCTGGGCCAGCAGGCAAGTGGTTGCAGGCATGGCTTGCTGGGGTCTGTACCTGTTTGCCCAAAGCCATAGATCTGTTAGCTGGGCTCTTCCCTCTTGCATTTCATGAACATAAATAAAATATAAAAAAAAAAAATAAAGCTGGTGTTTCCATCAGTGCCTTTTCTCTTGAGTCACCAAGCCTGTGGACAGTCACTGTTTTTATGGGAGGAAGGGCTCCTGTTTTCATGCATGTTGAGTCGTCCACATGCTTCAGTGTTTGTGGAGCTGCAACATCACCTGTCCAACTTCCAGCTTTGTTATATTTCCAGAATATAATTTTGTGCTGCTTGGTTCAAGATGTGGGCGGCATTTTGGGAGTAGTTGATCCATGAAGGTAGAAGGAGGTCAAGCTTTTTAACAGTGTTACCAGGAGGAGTTACACAGGTTACCATTATCTTTGGGAAACAAACCACCTGCTTCCAGTACACAGCAGTGATCCAAAGGCTCCCAAAGATGCTTTGTCCCTGGCTGTGACAGTGGGCACTGGAGGCTGCAGGTGCCTAGGAGGGCAGCCTTTGACTGGCACTTGATGGAATTGCATGAGTCCATTTCCCTGCTCTACAGCTGTATGTTAAAAACTGGCATGTGTCAGAGAGAAGTGAACAGTATGGCACTCTGCTGCTGGGCTTAGTGGGAGTTTTAACATGGATTTCCCTGAGGGTTTGCTCAGTTCTCACTTGGGGATGAAGACTTATTCCTATGTCTAGGGCCTGGTCTAGTGAGTGCTAAACCAATGACAAAAACATGTCACTAGACTGATGGAACTGACATCCAACATCTGATACTCTCCAGCACTAGCAGGAAGTATTTTGTGATGGTGATGAGCTGTGAGTACAGGATTCAGCATGGACAAGCACAAGAGCCTAGCTCCAGTGGGTTGGGAACCACGTGGTGACCAACATCACAGCCCTCTCATTGATGGTCTTGTTTTCTTCCCTGGGTAACTTCCACTACAGTTTCCAGCTGAAAGCCAAGGAAGGATCCATATGGGAGATATCCCTCCCTTTGCTCCTTATGGCTCCTGACTTTTCCATGTGAATCCTAGTTTTCCAAAGGTGCTGGTAGGAAGAGTGGATACTTCCTGGGATCCTGGTGTCCATCAGATGCATTTTAAAATTGCCAGCCTTTGGAAGAAATTCCATCCTGGCTCATAGCACTCCTCTGTGTGGATTGTGATTTCACTGTGATTTACGTGGGGCTGTCTGGCCTTTCAGATCTCTAGCTGAGACCATGTCAAAGATCATCCCTTGCTCTGGGTGAAAGCAGCAGAGGAGTTGCCTTTGTGTTTCTCGGGCAGAAAAGTTGCTGCTGTATTTCTTGGGCAAAGAATCCAGCCTTGTTTTCACATGTAAGAAAGCCTGTTGAGATACTCCAGGCCAAATTCCTCACAAATCCTTGGGTGACAAGCAGATACTACACCTAAAGCAAGCATGATTTGATGCTTCATGCTTTAAAAAATGTGCACGATTGTGTTAATTGTCCTGGTTGTGTATTTCCAGATCAGCCTCTAGCAATTGCTGTTGAGCTTCTGGATGAAGTTGGCATTTTATGCTTGAAACATTGCTCAGATTTGGAACATAATGGTGAAAATAGCCTAGAAACATTTTTAATCAACAGTTTAAAATCTCTGCATGGAGGAACCCTTCATGAGGAGAGGATTTCTGCTGTTGTGGCTGCTGTTTTTCTTCCTTGTTCTGCAGGAAGAGGGTGCTGGGGGTGGGCAACATCTTGGCAAGATTGAAGAGAATACAATGCAAAAGGAAAATGTCATTTGTTTTGGCCCAATCAAAATGTCACTCTGACCGACTATGAATAATTTCTTGGCAGCTTCTCTGTGTGGAGGCCTGCAATTAATGCAATCTATGCAATTGTTTGTGTTAATCACTTCTGTAGTCATTCAGTTTAAAGCATTTTTGATGTTAATATCGCTGATATTTCAGTTCTGTGTTTTGCATTGTGCCCAACAAACACACCTCAGACGCGTTGTGGCACGATACAGCTAAATAGGATGTATGATTTCTTCTGAATTTTTACTTGGATTTAGGCAGAGGTGAGCATTTGTAAATAATAATTGTGATCATTCCATTTGTTCTAATTAAACAATGAGGCATACCAGGAGTAGGGTAATCACGAGATAATCATATCCCTGGTATAATTGCCATGTACTGGGCACATCCAAGTACTTCTAAGCCTCCAAGCATGATTATCTTGTGATAACTGCACCCCGTAGGTTGCCCAATTTTCAGTCTAAAATGAAATGTTGTTTTTTTTTTTAATGAATAAGAAGGGGCAAAACTGTCTTCCAGTGGGAGAGGAAATCAGGCAGAGCTCAGCAGGAGTTTGAGCCAAAGCAGGAGTGTGTGGGGTGAGAAACTTCTGCACTGGCTGAGCTCGCTGCAGTGCTGCCACTCCTGCCCCCTGCCCACTGTGGGGAGGGCTTGGACCTTTATGGAGCATCCCAGCTGCAGCTTGCCAGGAACAGAAATGTCTGTGCAGAAAGAAGGATGGACTTTGATGGTTGCTGTCTCAGAAATACTTTCCCTCAGTCCAGTCAGTACTTGAGCAGCTAGACACACACTTAAATGTGTGTGTGCAGACCTCCGTAGCACTGTGGGTGTGTGTGCAGGAGGAGGGGGAGAGAGCCTGTTCATTACTGTTTGGCTGGAGCCATCCAATGGAAACACAGGAGCTGTTATTGCAGATGTGAGATGTGCATTTGCCTTGCCCATATTCCTTCTCTGGGAATGCCCCCTGCTCCTGCTCCAGTCAGAGACCTCTCTGGGGCACTTACTGAGCACAGATTACCTTCCCCCTAATCTCTTCAAATCTGATTTTTCTTTTTAAAAATACCCCTCCCTCTCCCCTGGTAGCTGTGAGGGTGAGAGAAGATTGTCAGTGTCTCCCTCTCTGTTGTTTTCCCAGGGTTTTAATGCTGGCAGGGAGCAGGGTGTGTGTCTGGGGTACCCAGATGGGTGCTGTGCCCCCTGCTCGTGTGACTAACGCTGCTGCTCTCTGTCCCTTCCCATCAGTGTAACAATGACTACGTGCCCGTGTGTGGCTCCAATGGTGACACCTACCAGAATGAATGCTACTTGAAACAGGCTGCCTGCAAGCAGCAGAGTGAAATCCTGCTGGTGTCTGAGGGATCGTGTGCCACTGGTACGTATAGATCTATTATTTAGATACATTATTACCCATTTCTAGATTACTCCAGAGCTCACCTGTTCATGTAGTAGGTGATTTTTCACTCCAGGCTGCCTGCCAACCCTGCCACGCCCCCAGGAAATTGGCCTGGGGATGGCAAAAACCATTTGAATTCTTGCTTTGAATTCATTACTGGTTAATTTTTTTGGGTCATGAGAAGTCACTGCCATCCTTCCCTTTTAAGTGATTTACTACAGGCTCACAGTCCCTGATACACTGTACCCCTGGCACTGTTTGGAAGAGTTCAGCACAGAAGTAGATTTGTTTTTTAATTTGTGTCTTGTGCTCCTGATCATCCTGTGCCCTGCCTACACTTCTGAGCTGTTGGGACAAGTGAACTGGTAGCAGATGAAGTGAGCAGATGTCTGATAAATGGGCATCTGAATTACCACAAACCTCTCATAATCTGGAGAGAGAGAACTGGAGCATTATTGCCTGCAATCCAGTTTCTTAGGTTTTTCCTTATCCTTGTAGGGCCAGATCCCCAGCTGGTATGATTCAACAGACCACTGGTTGTAATGAGTCCTGCCAATTTATACCAGCTGAAGATTTAGTCCAAAGCACACATAATGAACAGGTCTGTGCCACAGGTGTTTTGTTCTGGTCTTGAGAAAACTGACTGGTGTGTGAGACAGCTTTGCTCAACTCTGAGCCTTGTGAGCTGTTTACATCTCAGCTTGTATGAAAACAGCTAGAAAGGTGAATGAGCAAAATCTGTCAGGAAAACCCAGATGCTTATGTGCAGGAGTTCTTGATGTTTTTCTTTGGTGCTCGGTATCTGTTCTAGGTGGGCAGTGAAGTTAACTTGAAAAGAGCAGGAGTAAGCCTTTGTTCTTGAGAGAGTTCTTTAAACTTAAAGCAGAATTTTTTTTCTTGGCTGAGGATGGAGGAGTCAATAAAAAGTACATTAGACAAACTTTTTTTCAGTGCTGTAATTTCATGTTTCATACACCTGAGAGAAAATAAACTCCTTTCTCTGGAAATGTTGTTCTTCTCTGAAGCTGTTACCTGACAATTTTCAAGAAGAAAAAAACATATGCTGCAATTTTTTTGTCCATAAATTGGTATTAAATGGAGCTCGGGCTGACAAAACCTACTGTGGTGTAGGATTTGTTCAACTTAGTAAATTCTCTCAGCACAGCAACTGGTCTTTTTGGTTCAAACTTTTTGATTAAAGGGATAATTTCAGCGCATTGCTACAACTTTTCTGAAACTTACTTCCCTGCTGGCAATGACTGTGTTGGCAGCATTCTCTTTGAAACACATTGTGGATTTCAGAAACAGAGCAGGAGAAAAAAAAGATGTTTTCCTGAGGTCTTGTTCAAGGTCTTTGGCCTCTTTTTCCTCTTCCCAAGGAGGAACTCAGTGGAGAAGGGAGCAGCCATTTTCCTTAGGTTTTCCTTATGGAATGGGGCAGAGAGAGAGAGGGTGCTGAAGAACCCCTAGCAGAGACCTGGGCTTCTGGGAGAGGTGTCAGTAGCAGCTCTTCTGGCCCTGCCTGGCAGGGGTGTGGGCCCTGAAGGGTAGGGCAGGAGGAGGAACACAAGGTCCTTTTGTACAGAGAGCCAGGTGACGTGGTAGCTCACTGTGGCAGGCAGGTGACAGCAGGTCCTTTTTTCTTTTTCTGTGCTGGGGAGATCTGGCACACCTGGAAAAGCAGTGCTTCCCAGAGCCATGGGGGCACTGTAGTGCACACCTTTCTTCCCTCTTTCCTCAGTAGCTCATTTTGGAAAGAGCATCAGGACAAAGGATCAGATCAGGAAAATTCAGGACATGGTCACTGAGAAAACACCATTATTTCTGTTCCATTTTTCAGCCACTTTTTGCATCTCTCCTTTGCAGCCTTGCTGAATAAATCTGCCATTTGAAGCGATTCTTGCAACCAATTATTTAGCAAAGATTTTCCTTTTCTTTCTTAGTTTTGAGCAGTGATGGCACGTTCAGTCCACCACACCTTGCTGCCAGTAAATGAGATCTAACAGTTCACAGGGTACTTTCATCCCAAAGCAGCTGTTCCAAACTCTTTCTATTAATCTTGATGCTGATAAATGCATAGCTGCTCCACTAAGGGGGAGCACAGGATGGCAGCCTCCCTCCCTTCCCTGCAGAGGAAACTCCTCTTAGGCATTATTTTTGGTAGCCTTGTGTGTGTGCATTTCTGTGCTTTGCCTTGCTTAGAAAGTTTCTTACTGAAGCTCTGGGCTTGGCAATTTTGTGATGTTGCACTTTCTAAATTTGTGACTCCCATCATTTCCAGCCAACAAAGTGTCGAGCAGAGGAAAAAGAAAGCACTCAGTTTTGAAACTCAGCAACAACCTTGAGAAAAATGGCATTTTAATAATTTACCTGAAGACTTTGAATAATAGTAATTTAATGGTTTATTCCAACTAGTTATAATTTGAGGAGATGTCCTGTTTCCTAAAGATAATGATACAAATTTACAAATGGGTTTAAAAATTTCTCCTTGGTGAGGATTTAGTAGTGACCAAGTGGGGTTACTTTGTCCTACTGTTGGGAGCAGAGATTTACAGAGATTTGTTGTCTAAGTACAACAAAACAAGGTAGAGACTTTTAAGGACATTGCAGCATTCTGTGGCTTACGTTATTTTCATCTGACAGACAGACTTTAAAGAAAAAAAAAACAGAGACACAAGAAAGATGGTTTGAGTGAATTACATTCAGATTAGATCTCTATAATTTGCCCAGGGATGCCATCAAAGGCAAGGTACATGGTAGTACACTTCACTGAAGCCTTGCTTTGCATGCTCACAGCACACACTGGAGCACATGAATATAAATTCCTTTCTGTTCTTTTCTCAGATGCTGGCTCAGGATCTGGGGACGGAGGTAAGAGCCCTCTTTTAATATCTCTGTTCTTATGTGTGCACACATTGTCTTCCACAATTTCAGATTGTAAGTGGATATACTTTGCAATTTAAGTTGCTGTGCTACACATTGTCTTTTGTTCAGCTCTGTCTTTGAAAAAAGTGGTATTTTGCATTTCAGTCAAGCTGGAACCTAATCATGACATGCTGTTTTCTAGGGAAATTCAGAAAGCTGTGTTACTTCTAATAGGACTTGGAATTATTCATAGGTTGTGCTAGGAGCTCTATCTCCATCTACTGTTACAGTTGCACTCATTTGTTTTATGTTTAGGGTAATATTTCTTTTGTTTTTAAAACATGAGCCAAACCCTTGGCTCCTCCTCACTGGAGGATTCAAGCCAAATATTTTGTGGTAGCAGAGAGCATTCTTTCAAAGATATGAAGAAATGTCACAGGGGAAGAACAATGTGTTTTTATAAGAACAGCAACAGCAAAAACTGAATGTGGAAATAGCCTGAACCCTTTGTGGCATACAGGGGATATTGTAAAATGTAGGCAAACTAGCATTTAAGTATGGGCTTATTTTATTGTTTTTTGGGATTTTTTTTTTTGTTTTGTTTTGGTTTTATTTCTTGGTGCGGTCATGATGGATTTGCTTGTCTGACATCAGTCCTTGTTGGAAGTGTAAGTGTTGGGTCTGGGTAGTGCCCTCCCTTGGAGTGGGGAGTGTGGCTTTTGGGGTTGGTAGGTCAGGCTTCTCTGGGGAGCCAGGGCTAGTCTGGGTAGCTTGGGAAGGCTGTCCTGGAGAGTTCCCCTCATTTCTTCCCCAGCTCCAGGAGCTCTCTGGCAGGGAAGGACAAGGCCAGCATCAGGCTGGGAGGCTGCTGGGGCAGCCAGCAGGAGCTGAGCCAGCTTTTGGTGTGATGGACAGCAGGGCTGGGCTCAGACATGGTTTTATGGCTGCTCCTGGCTGGATTCAGGTTTTTCAAATACAGTCAAGTTACTTGGCAAAGTATCCCCTAGTCCTTGTTTGATTTTGGTAACCAGGATATCAGCAGTGCAGGGTGTATGGAAGGTGTTGTTCTTACCTGTGAAGTGGTCAACAGCATGAGCATGAGGCACTTCAAGAGGCCTGGTTGTCTGACATCAGACTCAGGCTCTTTTCTGGAACTCAGGACACTTCAAGATGCTTCAAATCTGGCTCCCCAGAAACTGCAGTGTAAAATATTGCTAGTTTTTTCCAGCTATTCCTATTTTATTCTAATGTTCTTTTAGATTGTCTTTTTTAACCGTTACACCAGAAAAATACCTTGTTCAGTGCTTACTAGAAATCTACAATTTGATTTATATGTGCAGCAGGGTTCTCACACCTATGGTCAATAAATTGGTTTTCAAATGAAGTTGCAGTAAATTCATCATGCATGTACCAAAGAAGACAGATAAAGTTTTCAGTTTGTTTTGTAATTAGGAGATGGGACAACAAATGTGGCCACTTTCTGAAAATAATGAATTCCATTCTCAGAAAGCGTAGGAGTTTAAAGGCATGATTTCCAAAGACTTTGTTTTAGAAGCTCAGGCTGACAGAAGATGAGCAGAGCAGGGCCTTGGGACTGACTGTGCACATAGTAAGGAAGCAGATTTGTGAAGGAGACAGAACCAAGTTGGTACATGTGTTTAAAGGTCTACAAAGCTGCCTTGTATTATTCAAGATTTAGTAGGCAGCTATGGCTGTTCTTGAAGTACAAAAGTATATTTATGTGCCCAAAGAAGCTAAATCCAGACAAGTAAATGTTGTCACTACATCACTCTTTACTAGACATGGTCTTGTTGTAAAAGCTGTAATAAATTTTGGATGTCATCACAGTAAGTCTTGTAAAATCCACTCCAGCAGTTGTGAGTGGGACGTGTTCCTATGAGAAGCCCGAGGTCTTAGGCAATCTTGTGTGGTTTCTTGATTTTTTTTTTCTTTCTTATGCTTCTCCAAGCAGTCTTGGTTAACAGAATAACCAGTGCAGCATCTTTTTTAGCAAAACTCCTGCCATAGGCATGGTCCCAGCCAGCCAGCTGTGAGATAAGGGAACATGTTTTTCCACAGACTTGTATCTCATGGTTGGATTTCTTTGGTCTGATGAGGTGCACATCTAGTGAGAAATTACCTCAGGTTGTGTTTTTCTGGCTCTTAGAACATGGTGAGTTTGCAGCTTTGAGGTGGTTTCACCCATGACTGACAGCAGTTCAGCTCCCAGTACTGCTGCTCCTTCAGTGGGGCCATCACATGGGAACTGTAATTGCTAGAAGGCTCAGAAATATCTGGAAAGGGATTGGTGAGAGGGACAGATGTAGATAAGCACACCATGTGGTCACACAAGCCTCCTTTTCTCATGAAACTGGTCAGAGCATGAACAAAACAGCCAGAGACTGTGTTTTGCTGCCATGTTTTTATTTTAGGTGTTCCCATCTGGGTTTGCAGGAAAGTCTTCTCAGTTGACTATGTAGGATTTGGGGTTTTTTGCTTTCCTGTCATGGATGCTGAGATCAGGGAGGTCTCAGCTTTTCAGCACTTTAATGATCTTGAGGGCTTTCCAGAGGTGATTTAATCCTCCTTTATGCAGCAATAACATACAAAAGTCCCCTTATTTGTAAAGTGATGAGGGAATCTTAATCTCCTTTGATGACTGAGCCTTCAGCATACACTTTAGGGGATATCCAGTAGATGGGTAGGACAGTAGGTGTTCAAATTTTTTACTGCAGAAGACATTTTTCCCTGTAAATGAAGATGAAAAATGCAGAATCAAGAGCCATTTCAGTGTTTTGATTGCAGAAGCTGGGAGTGTGGTGTGGAATTATTTAAAAACCCACATCCCAGAAAGATACTAATCAGAAAGCCAGAAAGGATGAATGTGAAAGACTTTATACAGAGAGTAATTTAAAGAGATTCCATTCATTTTCATCTATGCCGTTCTCTAGACAACTGGGTTTTTTTAGAACCCAATGATTCATGTTTTGGTCTTGAGCAGCTTTATAATGAATTCTTGCTCGTTTCCTGGCTTCCTTCTAACAGCAACAAACTCAAGATGCAGTATTTCATTATAGCTCTTAATGGGCTGAGAGCATCTCTCCTCGGTTTCATTTTCACACTGAGCACTCCTTTGCCCTGCCTGCATTGTCTGCACTCCCAGCTCTGTTGATTGGCTTTCATTCACAGTCTGGTGGATTCACTGGAGGTGACTGTCACCCTGGGTGTTGTTGTGACCCCCAGCAGGGCAGTGCATAAGCACCTACCTTGAATTCGTTTCAGAGCCTCCTTCAATTTCCATTCAAGTCCTACAGTGGGAATTCTGAGGGGCCTTGGGTACACAGATCTTATCCTAGTTTGATTTTTATGTTAATTCTTTATGAGCTAAACTAAAGCAAAATTAAAATAAACCAACCAAACGAGTGATAATTCATCAATATCATCATCACCACTTATTTTACAGTAGCATTAGAGGTGCTAATTCTAAGATTAGGACTCCAGGGTGGTGCACCCTGACACTGTGAAGCAAATCTTCACAGTAGGGGAGAGAATTAAAATTGTGAAGCACAGCCTGGGTATTCAAGTTGGGCAAGGGCTGGAAGCTGCATCACATTCCAGTGTCTGAATTGGGAATAGCACATGTTGCTTCAGAGCCAGCCCAGTGCTGGGGCTTTTGAACCCCAGTGTTTGTCAGCAAGCCCATGTGACATCCAGAAAGAATCAGAGATTATACTGCTCTTAAACTCATTCCTGATCTGTTAGACAAACCTGAAAGCCAATAACCTTACAAGCCATCTTCTTTTCCCCCTCTCTTGCTTGGTGTGTGTATTTTAAGGATGAGCATGGCTTGTTTGTTTGTTCTTTCTTTCAATTTATCCCTTCAATCTTAGCCAGAAAAAAATGAAGCCCTGCAGCTTTTTGTAGGTGCCAACATGTAGATTTAATGATAGATTTGGTATTCTGGTCTGCCTTTCCTGTTGACTTAGAGATGTGTGAATAAACACATACATATTATGAATCTATATGGAGCAGCAGTCATCTTGAAACACTAACCCAGAGAAAATAGGCAGGAAAAAAATTAACACTTTGGAGCCTATGTTATTTTTTTAAGGCAAACCATAATGCAGCATGTATATACTTTTTTTTTTTTTAAATAACAGGTAAATGGCTACTTTGACCCAATTGCCTTTGCATTTTCTCTGTACTGGTTTTGAATGGCTTACTTGAATTCAGCAGCTCTGCTGCTTTTCCAGTGATTTCCCTTCCTGTTTTATTACAGTGTTGATTGATGGGCAGGGCTATGCAGAACACGCTGAATATTGCTGTAAACACTGTCCTAGCAATCACACTTGAGCCAAAATACACCATAAAACCTGGAGTGTATATTGGTTTGAACGAAGCAGTGTATAAAATGCAGTGCTGATAAACACACACACACACACACACGTGTTCTCAATATAGGAGAGAATACTCTGACTGTTCTAGTTTAATCTTGGAAAGAAAGGGAATTCATATTTTGAGCTACAGATTCTTTTCCTGGGTGTAATAGGTGATTGAAGCTTCTCTCATGTGAATTCAGAATATCTGCTGACCCCACGTGCAATTGTCAACTGCAATAAGGAAATAGGAAAGCTTCTCCTACTCTGATTTGATTTGGGAGATATAATTTAAAGCAGCATCAGAAGATACAGAATCAACTCTAGCAACATGCACTGACTGGGTAAATACCTCTGGAGGGAATGTTTAAATCTTAAATGATTGACCTGACTGTGGTTGGTCAAATATGTCTCCTTTGTTAAATGGGTTTTTACCTTGTTAACCTCAGCATGGCACTGAGCCCAAACCAATAAGCTCTTTGAAAGGCCGGGTTTATTAGCTCAGGCTCTGCACTGTCCTAACATGATTACATGACTTCCAGTTCAGGACTGGTGCTCATCTGACCTATATAAGAGTTAGGTCAGGGAGAGGCAGTTCATGTCTCTTTGTGGCCTTTAAAAATTAGGAAAGGATGAAGTTCCCATATGTTTTTGTTGACTGGAAGAGAAGCACTTGGACATTCCCAAGTGCTGGACTTCTAAACCCCTGCCAGGGGCATTTTGTGCTGAGTAGGATGCATTAGCCATTTTGGAAAATCCTAGGAAGTAGGGAGATGACAGGAATACCAGTTTTTGGACTCCTCTTAGGCTCTCATTTAAGCTAAGTACTGAGCTCATCAACCCTGCTAGGCTGAGATGCTTGAGCAAATCCTCTTAGCTCCTCGAAGTTCTCCAGGGTTATAAAGTACCAGCCCTGGAAGATGGTGGGTTGGATTTAGTTGCCTGGATTTTCCCTGTGTTTTGCTTGCTGCTTCTGAAGCTGGAATGCAAACATCCAGTGAAAAGTGCTGCGTTTTCTACCTGTGCTTGCTGTGTTATTGATGGGCAGCAGTCCTTGCTGTGCTCCTGGTGCCATCAGGCAGGCGCTGAGAAATGCCACAGGGAAGAGCTGACGGGCAGTGAATGATTTGTGGCCCGTTTTCAGCCATTCATGCAAAACTGAAGGAAATGAATAGGAGATGCCATGAAGATCCACAGAGTTGTGTAGGCAAGAAGTATGAATGACGTTCATTCATAGCCTCTTTTCCTGCATTATGCAATCCTTTAGGTTTTTGGCACTTTGTGTAAGTAGTTCACAGCCACACAGGGATTCTGTGAATGGAAGATGTTCACCTACATCAAAAAACACTGAGGATGCCCTGGTTTTGCTTTAGAAGTCAAAATTGCTTCTCTGCATAGAAACAGAGAAAAAAAAAATCATAAACATGCTGGCTAATCATGTGCAATCTGTAAATCCACTACTAACTAAGTCATCAAATCATCAAACAAATCCTATGATACTCCAGCAAACAGATTAAAAAAGCAGCGCCCGATCACAAATACTCCTTTATTGGTCTGTTATTGTAAACACAGCAAGAGAGAGATGTAGTGGTCTAGATTTGTCTGCTACATCTCTGTAAACCTGGATTAATTTTCCTTGTGACAATTGTAGAGTCACTAGAGATTAGCCGAGATGACAGTGAGAGGCAAATCTAGCCCACTGTTTTGCTTTTCTGTGCAGGGAGTTCTTCCACAGAGGAAAATAATGGGTTTTAAGCTTTCAAATGGTTCTTCCAAGCTTGCTACAAACACCTTCCTTCATGGGGCAAGAGCATGTGTTCAAGCACATGCTTCGTTTTTATCACATGCTTGAATGCTATTGACTTAAATTTCTGTTCTGAGTGTGGATGTCTTGTACAAGTGGGACCTGAGGCAGTCTGGGAGTGACCAGAACTGCTTCAGATCCTCATGCATCTAGTCATTATGTATTCTGTGGTTTAGTGGCTGAAGAAGCTGATTCACTGTGCACTTGCTTTGAGCAGGTTTTGGTGTGACATAGGATTTTGTTAGATGCTCTCATGAGATCTTAAAAAGAACAAATGTGATGAAAACTGCCAAGTCTATTTGAAGCCTCGTGTATTTGCTTTCTCTAACTCCTGCATTTCAGATCTCAACTGCATCTGGCAAATTTTATATATTCTGCACTTGATGTTTAAATTCCCTTTTGTCTAAGAGGTTTTCTTTCCTTTCAGGGATTGGGAAATGAAACCAGAAATTTTGCCTGCTATATTTGAAGTCAGTGGGAGTTTATCTTCAGGAAGGGCACAACTGATTCCTAGACACTTAGCAAACTGGAGACAGCCTCCTCCTTTATGTAAATGCACACACAGGACGAGTTTAATGAGTGTGGTGCAAGCCCAGGAATCCAGAGCAATTCATAATCAAATCCAGACGAGTCAGAATTTTATGGGAGAGCGCTACCAGTTCTTAAGATGTTGCCATGAGTTTTTATAGCCCAGGTTTTTGAATAGCTTTATAGAAAATGCTTAGTTTCTAATTTAAAGCAAACACATGGTTTGTTGCTCAGGAGAATACTTGAATAGAAGCCCAAAGTGTTCAACAACAAGGAGATCTCTAAACTGCAGTTTGAAAATATCACGACTCAGGGAAGAAGAGGTCAAAACCATTCCATGTTATTTTACGTGATTTTTTTTAATGCCTTGGACTTGTTGATACCATTTCTTCTAGTTGCATGGGAGTTAGATAATTATGGTGCCCATTTAAGCCCATTGAAAAAACAGATGTCGAAGCAGGGCTCTTTTTACCTCTGCAGCCCAAAATATCTTGCAGGGAGAAGTGTGAAGAGAGCTGGTTGAGGAATTTTAATGTTGGTTTTCCATAAACCTGAGAACATGGGAAAGTTCTAAAGGTCTGAGAGAATGTAGATATTAGAAAGGGTAAGGGGGGAAAAAAAACCCAGATATTTACAGGCCTGCCAATCTGACATTGATTGAGGTAGAACAGGACATGCAGTCCTGGACCTGCTCAATAAAGAAACAAATGAGAATTAATGCTGAGCAATATGGGCTGATGTAATAGATTCTGTCAACTAATTGAAATGTTATTTATGAAGCTACAAGTTTGGTTGATATAGTGTATGTGGATGTCAGTGAAGCGTTTGGCATGCTGCTACATGACACTGATTAAGGAACAAGAATCGTGCAAAATTGACGTGGTACGCAATTAGTGGAGTAAAAACT
Organism: Peucedramus taeniatus; assembly: GCA_013400575.1. NCBI lineage: Eukaryota > Metazoa > Chordata > Aves > Passeriformes > Fringillidae > Peucedramus > Peucedramus taeniatus. The sequence goes on along the minus strand of WBNO01019197.1, from coordinate 112,830 downwards.
GCCTTTCAGGATGTAATTATAAGTGGATTTATCATTGTTAGATAGACAGCAAAAGGATCTGCCTTGTGCTCTTTATTTATTTGTTTGTTTTACCAGAGGCCTAGGGTGGGTATACTTTTCTCACTGATCAGGTTCTCAAAGTTGTATCTGGGGAACTAAGAAATGAGCTGTTCCCTGTCACAACCCACTCTGATTTACTTTTACTACTCTGGTGCAAAAGCAGGTCCTTTAATGTGGCCAAGCATAAAGCCACAACCACAGAGCAAAGACAAGAAAGCAGAGAGTGGGGAAACGCCGCTGGAAACAGTGATGCTCCAAAGAAAGCTGAGTTTTGGATGGGACTGGGCTTGTGTGAGAGTGCTCTGCACACATAGCAGGACACAAAGCCACTGGTGTGTTTAAGAATCAGGCTCTTGGGCTGGTGAGGATGCCAGATTACCTCCACCATCCCCAGAGGGGGGGTGACTGCAGCTCCAAAGGCCCTGAGAAGCAGAGGAGCAGGCTGTGCAGCCAAGGGTGTGGTTGCCAAGCCAAGCCAGCCCTGCAAGCTTTGATGCCTTAGGCTTTGTCAGGGAAAGGGAAAGGGTTGCTTAGGGCACCATCAGTAAGTACCAGTGTGGGGAGCACAAACGAGCAGCAGCCTCTTGATGCTGACAGACAAAGGTCTAATGAGATGCTGGGCTGGCAATTAGAGCTAGACAAACTCCGAGTGAAGTTTATATGTGTGTTTGTAAATGAAGGCAATGGCACAATGAAGTAAGTGATTAAAAGTTCTGTAGGATTCTGCAGCTCTTGAGGTTTTGACCCTTGGGTGTCTGGATTGCTCTGCTCTAATGGGGATGAATTTGAAAGTCCAGGGCCTCTGTCACAGGGAAGATCACTGCAGATGCTCAGCAGCTCTTAGTTCTAGGTACCATTTACATGTGAATTTGGCAAAGTGTAGCTTACTTTGTTCAGCAAGGTTGCTGTGCTAAGCAGTCCAGAAAGGGATTGATTATGTGGATGTGTTTGTTCATTTCAGAATCCACACAAGTGGGTTTCTCTCTGCCCTCTCCTATCTGACTGTGTACATTTACATCTGCATGTAGTGGAAGCAATGTGGGCTTTAGTAGCAAGTGGAAAACTTCATGCATAATGCTCTGCTAATTGCTCTGTATTAAAAAATAGGCCACACTGCACTGCATTGCATCCTAACACTTCTCTATGTTGCCAGTACTGGGTAACTTCAGTAGCTCTTGAATCTGAGTTGTGACAGGCCCCTTTGAGCTCCTCTCTGTCCTGCACTCCTTCTCTGACTCCCAGTGCCTTTACTGGTCTACTCCAGCTGGTGCTTGGAGGGAGTCCTGAAGGGGAGGAGGATCCCCAGATGTCTCTGGAGGATCTGTCCAGGATTCTTTTCCCTCTCATTTCTCCAGGGGAGGATCACACCCAAGGAGCTTTGAAGTTCCAATCAATATTGATCAGGATTAAATATAATTTGATTTCTATCTGTTGCTACAGAGAGCCTCCCTGTGTTTCACGTGGTGTGTGTGATGTATTTGGGAGGTGAGAAAGTACCAGAGTAGGCTGGAATTGCTTTGGCTCATACACATTGTCCACTAGACTCAGAGAGAGAGGCATCTTCATATCTGTTATAATAGGGCCTTGATAAATAAATAAATAACTTCTTTTGTACAGTGCCTGAAATTTTCATCAAAAGAGGAGGAAGCCTCTTATATGAATCACAAGGCCAGTGCAGGACAGGTCTGTGCTGTAATTCATTTAGACAAATGTTGAAGTGAATTGATGGACTCAGGTTTGTTTAGATTAGTGGCCTTTGGAAAAATGAGTTGTCCCGTGTGTACAATTTTTCAATCTGTTTACATCTAATTAGCTGTTCAGATTGGCTAAAATTAAGCAGTGTCACTTGTAATGCATTCAGAGGTGAGGGTATGATAAAACAGGCTCTTTTATAATCTCTTCAGCAAGTGCCTTGGAGCACTAGCATAGTGTGAACTGAGGGCGTGTGGAAGATCTGTCTGTAAGGTGGAAGCAAATATAATCAATTTGCAATCTCACAAATGTAGTGAATTGTCTGTAGCACCTCTCTGGTACTGATTCAGAGAGAGAGCAAATTTTGCTGTCATGCTCTCCCAGGACTCCTTTTTGGCAGATGAGCCTGGCTGGCTGGGGCATGGTGTTGGGGCAGCTGCCCTTGCACATTGGCATCTTTACCTGTTTATTGATTCCTGCATGCTGCACATTCCTCCCTGGAGACAAGTCATTTGAACAGCTTGAAATCTAAAAACTGATTGCTGCAATGTCAGGTTTCTAATTCTGCAGCGCAGCTGACAGCTCTGGAAAGTCCCTATCAAAGGCAGAAAATACAACATTCTTCAGCAGACTTTGTTCTGCCACCATACGGCCCCAGTTCTATTTTACTGCTCCAAAGCCTACAGGCTTTCACATGTTTCTGACCAAAAATTCTGCTATTAATATGGAAGCTTCCTGGCAATTAAGCTCTGCTTATGCTGCATCAGTGCTTTTAGACCGTGACCAGCAAGCAGCACCCTCTGCATGGCAGCAGGAATTCACTTCTCATGCTTAGTCATGGATATACATCCAAGGAGATCTTGGCACACGTTTTCCCAAATATTTTTGAAAGTTTTTGTTTGTCTTTTTGTTCTTCCTTGGCTCTCTGGAAGCTTTTGCTAGGGATGTGCAGAACAATCCCCTGCCCTTGTGTAGCAATCCCTGAGGAACAGAGCATTTGAGTGTTTGCAGAACTGTGAGCTCTGCCGTGGTGAGTTTGGGTGCTGTCCCCTGGCTCCTGCCTCCAGCATTCTGTGGTGTGGCACAGCAGTGCTGTCCCCTCTCAGCTGGACACTCAGCCCCACAGTACAGGATTATGGGCTGTGGATGAGTCGTTCCCCCCCCCCATTTGTGGCAGGAGTGTCCTGGTGTCCTCCTCTGTCCCCAGTCCTGGTGTGCCAGGATCGGTGGTGATGCACCTGTGTTCCTGCCATCCCTCAGGTGGCACAGGAGCAGCAGCAGGGCACCTTTAAGAGCTGGCAGTGGAGTGCCCTGTGAAGCCTTTGCAGGCAGCCCCAGAGAGGCTCAGTGATGACTTGGTGACAGCACCCAGCACCTTTGTCATCACGAGCCCCTCCTGGCCCAGCTCCCATAGCTGCTTTCAGACCCCTTACATTTCCCAGGAGGGGAGGGGAGCTGGGGGCACTCAGCAAGTTCCACAGTCAAACCAGGAGATCTCAGGCATGGGGCCCATGCCAAGCCTGGCTCTATCCTTGCTGTTGGAGTTCTTTCTAGTTTCCTCCTGGAGTTTTTCTCCTCCTGCCCCCATTGACAGTCTCCTTGCTGGGGCATTGACTGGGCCAGGCCAGGTCCCTTGTGTCAGCAGGGGAAGGTTGTATCTTTCCTGTTCTGTGGGATCCTGGAAAAATGTGCTTCATCAAATCAGAGGCACTCAATCCCAATGCTTCATCAGTCTCCTAAAGGTGAGGATGACAAATGACTAAGCAGTGACTACAGGCAGCAGCAATAATTTTGGGCTTTTTGTTGAAATGAGAGCGTTTTACAGGGAGAGGAACTCTTTTTAAACCAGTGGAGTAAATCTATATCTGAACCCATTAGTGCTACTTAAGGGCTCAGGATACAAAGGTGCAGCATGTACTAGCACCTCTGCTATAAGGAACTCTTTTCTGGATGCCTTTAGCTGCATGACAGCTGCTTTTAGTCTGAAATTTTCCTTCTATTGTCAGGAGGATTTTCTTGGATTCCCTTTTTATTTGAAAACACTATCATGAGCCACTTTTGAATTGTCAGTAATACATAGGAAGTGAAAAGTTTTGGATTTAAGGCATTCATTCTTACTTGAAAAGAGCAATTTTAACAGGCATGAGCTGGTACTGGGCAGTCTTTCACAGCATTTTCTGTTTTCCATTGTGCCTATCCATCTAACCTGTACCTGAGATTTAGGTACTTCCTTTCCATCTCAACACCTGTGCTACAACATTTGTTGGTTAAAAGAGAACCTCTTGATTTCCATGGGCAATTATGGTCAGGTAAATCTGTTTTACAGAGATCAGCTACACTGAGAATGATCTATGGTTTGATACAGTCTCAAGCCAGTCCCAGGGTGGACAAACAAGTACCTTTAGTTTGGAAGTAGTGCTGAGAAAATCTGTCAGTGATTTATGTATTGGAAAGAATATCTGAAGTAACTTTCTAGAGCATTTCAGTTATCTGCAAACAATTATAAATGCAGAGCACAAGAAGGTTTAAAGTTTAATAAACAAGTGGGAAGAAACTTCTACGCAGAGTATCCTGGGAGTTCACCAGGTTACTTCACCAGGTTTTCCTGTCTTCATCTGTAGATTTTCCTGCTAGATTGCTTTTCAGCTTCACAGGAAGGAGAGATTTTGCTTTGTATTAACTAGGGAATTAAACAGCTGCTAGGGGCAGGAAAAATGGTGGCACAAGCAATCAATCTTTCATCGTATTACAGGAGATGTATTTTCTTTCTTGAAGAGATTACTAGTGCAATCTATATAATTAGGAATACGTACCCTCATTTGTTTTAAACAACACGTGGTGGCTGTGCACATAATCTGCATTTTCTTCCTTCCCATAAAAGTGCTGTGCCTTCAGGATCAGGACCATCTGTGTCATCTCTGCATTTATTTTTTTTTGTGTTTAATGGCACTGTAGAACTAGCTGATGAAATGCCATTAATTTGGAGGGATGTAGAAAGAGCATAAGATCCCCAGCAGACTCTGCTCTGACTGCAGTGAACTGCATGGGGAGCTGTCAGACTGCACAAGTTGCTGAGGCTAGGTTAAATTAGTGCCCAGTTACTTGTACAGGGCTAGTAGGTGCTAGCATGTATGACACCAATGTCACCACAGAAATCCCTGCAAATTCCAGTCTTAAATTAATGGCACAGAGCATTCATGTAGTCATGGCACTTGTCAAATGGCAATGTCTCAGAGTGGGGCAGGCACTGAAATTCTTTTTGGTTTTTAGGACTTAGTGTAACTTTTAGTGTTATTCATAAGGGGTTGGGCTGGTTCAGCCTGATGTCTCAGCTGAGCTTATGAGCAGTTCTAGCAACCCTCATCTTCATTACCTCCCGTGAGGGGGAAAAATGGTGGTGAAGGTGGCATCACCTCATGGAGACAAAACTAAGCACACTCTCATAGTCATGTTTGTGCATAAAGGGGGTTGGGAGGGGACCCTGCAGAGCACCCTGGCCTTGTGACCCTTTGGGACACATGCTGAATACATCCAAGAGAGGTGGGGAAGGAACACAGTGAAGCACAGAAGAAATAACCAGCGGTGAGGAAGGGAAAACTCTTTCACTATCTCATCCTCCTTGCTGTGCTTGCACTGTTATTGTCTGGAAAGATTTGGTGCCAGAGGGTTTCATAAAAGACAGTAATCCTGCAGGTTGTGTTGCAGAACTTCTCTTCCTTTAAGGCAGGCGGTCACACAAGGCTGCTGGAACGTGGCTCTCAGCAGTAGCAGCCTGTAATGCCATAAACACCATGGGGACAAATGTCACATTTACCAGAGGCAGCCACCAGATGATTTATCTAAACCTTAGTCTGCTGCTGGCCAGACTAATTTTTTGGAATACTTTGCATCACACTGCCACTGAACAAATACTTTTGGAATAATAATCCTCTCCTAGCTTGAGTTTCTTCAAAGGGCTCAACAAAGATTCCCCTCTGTTTGGAGGAAGGGCAGATTGTGTGCTTTTCAAGAGGTCCTGTTGTAACCACCAACTCACTGTGTAGTTTACAGGCATTGTAGAGGATTAGCTAGAGAGTACTCCAGAGGTGCTCTTCTCTTGTCATCCTGCGGCTGACAATGTCATCTGAGGGAGAAGAATGTAGGTAAGAAATGCAAATAAGCCAAGGAGAGTGAAAACCTTGCTTTTTCCCTTGGCTTGTCTTTCAAAAACAGAAGGTATCATTTCTGATCCTTTAAACCTACCCATGAATGAAAGGATGTCAGGACTTGCTCCAAAACATTTCCCTACTAGTGCCTTCTGTGTCGAAGCCTTCTGACTATGAAAAGCTGTGCCTCTGTTTTTACACTCAGAATTGTAATTTTGTAAAAAAAAAATGCAAGTTTTTAAGCCGGCTACAGTATCCTTGTGAGAAAAAGAAGAGAAAGGTTAGTGAAGCCTGTCCTTGATGAGAAGCAATCCCACCTGACATTCAGAAAACTGGGGTGGTAAACTGAGCCATGCTCAGTGGGGCAAGCACGATCAGGCTTTTCACTCATTTCATCTTCTCCTGGACAGTCATTTTCAACTAGACCTAGTCTTCAGCTAGATTTAATTGAGAAGCTGGTTTTGCTAATGAACTTGTAGGATTTTACTGACCCTGGAAGTTTTTGCTGTAATGCACTCAGTATATTATATTAAAAATGTATACCACAACTGAAGCAGTTTTGTAAAACAAGCTTTAATGCAACATCTGCTTATTTGTGCCTTGGGGATGTGAGACAACAGCAAACTGCTTACTGCTTGAGAAATCAGCACACCAGCACAGGCGTTGCTCTGGTGTTAGAAGTCAGGGCAGTGCTTTTATCTGGATGCAGATCAAATTGCTGTGTTGATAATTAGAAGACAATAAGCTTGCATGAAATTGAACCAAGATGTATTGGAATCAGGTAGTAATTTTCCTTAATGCTGACTGGAAGTAAGCCATGTCAGAAGGTAACCAGAATGCATTATTGTTTGCCATTATAAAAAGGTCCATTTAAATAGCTCTCTCTCACCAAGGGCTATTTAACCTTTTGTAGGTATGAGCATTACAAGGGAGCCTAACGCATATTTTGTGTGCATTATTCTGCATAAATGCATGCCCACAATTTTTATGTTTCTATGTGCATATTCATCATGGATCAGACTGGGGTCAATGTATTTCCAAATCATGTCACTGGAGATAGCCAGGAGCAGCTGTTTGCAAAGAAGGTGAAAGAAGCTTCATCCTTGAGCTACCCTAGTGGGAAACAGCTCTCTGAAAACCACCAACAAATGCTTGGCTTGTGCAAGATGGGGGCGTAAATGGGAACACGAATGGTCTCATGTAAAAAATGAGTTTGTATGTGAGAACCAGCTGTGAATAAACCTAAATGCTGGGGTCTGGCAATATGATAATGATCTTAATAATGATCCCTTGGCTGGAATGAAACCAGTTTCACTGGATGTTCTGTTTTCCTTGGACTCTGAAGGCTGAACACAAGACTCTTCAGGCCTTTGAGGACTTTTCCCTATTTAGCCCCTTATTTTGTTTGCCTCTGCCTACTCCTCTTAGCTTTAACTCCTTGGTAAAAGATAGATTTTTTGGGGGGGAGCACTGCTACTCTTGGGAACATTTTCTTTCCCAGCATTTCAGCTTGTCCATTTCCTCCCTGTGCTTTTTGCAGACTGCTTTCTGTGCTAGTAGGACATTACTAGTTATTCCTCTGTTGAGTACTGTTACTAATTGTTAGGTGATTGACTGTGGTGTGTTCCCACAGCCTGACATAACTGGTTTGTTGTGTTTTTTCACAGCGCTTCTTTCAGAACAGATGAGCTTGTGCTTATGTTGATCAGTAACTAAAAGGAAGATGCTAAGGCAGCATTTGAAAGCTCATAGATACAGTACGGCTGTGAGCTTTGGCTTGCTCTCATCAGCAGCCTTATGGTGGGTTTAATTTGGAAATCATTATTTGGACAAAACTGGGGCAGAGCTGCATCTCAGCTGGTCCTGAATAACCTCGCAAACATCAGCCTCTCGGTGCCTGTGCAGCTCAGAGAGCAGATGCGCTGTTTATTTACAGACAGATGTAACTGGAAGCTCAGATCTACGCCTAATTTTGCTCTGCCACAGTGAAGAGTTCTAAAAAAACTGTGTGGGCACCTTGCCATCACTCAGGCAGCGGGACAGGAGATGCATCCTGTGGATCTTGGCCAGGGTAACATCCAAGAAAGTTCCCGTAGACTCCTCTCCTGCTCTCAGCTCCACTGCACTACTTCAGGTGCTGGTAGCAGGAGAGAGCAGAGTATTAAGATGAAGTGTCATTTCTGTTTATGGTGTTAATTCAACTATCAAAACCATCAGCAAAAGCCCCTGCTGAAACTGGAGGTGATATTGTGCTGTTCATTTTGGCTGATGAATTGGAAGAGTTTGAATACCCTTTCTGCACTCCATGCCAGAGCAGTCTGGGTGCAGGCAAATGGAGATGGCCAGTGACATTAGCTGGAGATTTATAATTTCCAAGGCTGCAGCTGGAGGAGTGAATCTGGTGGTGGTGTAGCTCTGACTGAAGCCTGATAGCTAAATTAAGCCAGCCACAGCAGTGTGGAGGCATTTAATGCTTCCCCTAATCATGTAATAGCGCAGAAGGAAGTACAGGTGATCTGAAACTTTGCTTCCTGAAGTCTGATGCCTCAGGAAATGCCTTTGTTTCTGAATTTTCTGCCTGTAAGTAATTATTCAAGCACTTAAAGATCATTTAGTCAGGTGCTTACAAAACAAATAAATTCCTGAAAATACATTAAATGTTTTTCATCTATAATGTCTTGAAAAAAAAGGTGATGTAACCTCGGTAGATAGAGTGGCTTGTGCTATTCCTCAAGGGGATTCAAAGATCTGAGTTTAGTGCCTTCTGCTTAAAGGCATTTAGATGGGTGATCCTTCCTTGCTTTGTTCTTCTGGAAGCTCACTTTCTCTAAATATGAAGGCATTTTGTGGCTATTTCTTAGACCAGAACAGAAGGAGAGAAGAGCTGTGTGAGTGTCAGTGTTTGCATATGCATCACATAATATATGGGCATATAATACGCAAGACAGAGTTACTTACATTTTTAAAAAATCAAAATGATTGGTTCATTTATTTTTAAAGCAGGATTGTCCTTTTTTCTGCCTTTTTTTAAAGGCCTGCAGCAGGCACAGACTATGGAAACCTGCATTATTAAAATTGACAATCACAATAATGCTCTAAAATCCACAGGAAGAAGCTCTGATGATTGAAAAGCCAAGGAAATAATCAGTAGTCAAGGGCAAGACAGGGTTCCTAAAGGGATTCCAGCTTGTAGAGAAGAAATAATACACCAGGAAGTAACAAATGGAATTAATTGGTTCTTCAAGTAGAACAGTTACAGAAGGAAGGAGGATTATACATATGTATTATTATTTAAATAACATGGATGAATAGAGGACTACAGACCTGCGGGTAGCACACAAACACCACTAAGAGACCCTGGGCTGCTGAAATAAATCTGCATTACAGCTGGGCAAGGAAAGAGGATAATAAGGTGCAGCAAGTCCACTTGAACTTACTTTTGCTGATGATGAATTTGTTAAAATGTTAGACCTTCAGGTTTTAAAACCCCATTTTTGAACACTGAAAAGTTCCATTTGCTTTTCATTTGGGTTTTTTTTTTTTTTTGTTTTTTTGGGGTTTTTTTTTCCCCCCCCACAGGTCCTTGGTTGCTCCAAAATAAGCAGCTTCAGAGTTAGAATTCTGCAAGCCTGACATTTAAATGGCAGTTTCAGTTGTATGTAAATTCCTTTTTCAGTCCTTTTGGGAGTATTTTAGTGTCCTATTATGCAGTGACTGTACTACAAACTGGAGTTGTCTATGTACAGTGGATTGCATGTCCTCTTCCATTTCATCTCTGGCTCTAGGTGGGAGATCTGTGTAGGAATCTTATAAGATTTGTAGTTTGGCTGTGTGCTCTTTAAGTATGGAGGTACTGGATAAACATAAAATACTGTTCTAATTGTGAAGTGGGAAATCCTCAGTAAGTCTAAAGGCAGAAACTGGTCACAGCAGCTATGCTGTTTGTTTTAGAGGAAATCCCTATAGCATCTCTCAAATAGACTTTGTGTGTCTCTCCTAAAAGGCATAAACCAACTTTTTGCTTTTCCCAGCTCTTATAAGGGATAAAAATGTTTAGGATTTCAACGAGCCTTTTTGTGTGAGTGCAGATGTGACTCTTGGTGACTCAACCATTTCCCAGAACTTAACTCACCCTCTGTGTAATTATTCCAAAGAATTATCCTTCCAGAATTAGAAGAAAAAACATGTAATTACAACTGCAGTATTAACATACTTAATGTCTGCCTAATGTCTGAGCATCAAGTCAGAGACCGTATTTTCAAGAATTATATAAACTGTGAGCAAAATTACTTGAGCCACGCAGTGTCTTCAACAAAGATGCTAAATATATGAGCTGTGCATCACTTATGCCGTGATTGGCCTTGGAACTCGAGGAGAAACTGAGGAAAGTTACATTTCATTCTAGTTGCTCTTTCTCTGCCCTCTTCCTCCTTTCCATATTGATCGGGCTGTTTTGTCCAGCGCAGCAGTCTCGGCTCAGCTCGCCGGGCGCTGCCGAGGTCCTGCCCTGCCTTTTGCTGGCCTGGCGCTTTTCCCGGCCCCTTCCAGGACAACCCCCAGCAGGAAGGGGCTCCTGTGTCCATAGCTTTGTCCTCTGCCCACTGCTGCAGGGCAGGGGCTCAGCAGAGGAGCTGGGGAGGGTGAACCTGTGTGTGGGGCTGCGGGGTTGGAGTGGTCAGCAAGGCTGTCAGTCCCACTGCTCTCTTCCTTACAGAAGAATTCACTTTTCAGAGGGAGCAAGTCCCTGTTGTGGGAGATGGGGAGCAGGAGGCAGGTCAGGCCAGAGGTGTGTGCATTAGCAACAGCAGTGGAAGGGGAGATGCTGTTGAAAGCCCTAGAGCTGCATTTTGTTTAAGGGATTAGTCAAATAGAAACACTACAGCCTTAGGTAAAGTCAGGTTGTATGAAATGAACATCATTTATGAGTTTTGGTGTTTTGTTTTTTTTTTAATATAACACTTGGTTGTACTCTCTCTTTTTTTTTTTTTTTTTCAAGAGGACTTTATTTTGTGCATTAGGAGCTGCACCTCTTTGAAAAATCAGTTTTGAGATTGTTCAGCCTAATTAAATCTTGTTGGACTTCTGCTCACAAGGAGCTGTGAGAGCTGGAGTGAGGGAAAGGAAGGCAGCACACTCATAGAAGGGGTAGAAAATGTAACTTGGAGCACAGTGCTACAGTTATGTGACGTGACATGCTCATGTGAATCAAATGTGCTATTTTTACAGCATGTATTAAATGTGAAATTGTGACTGGTGTTTGAGCAGTGCCAGAACTCCTGCCAATGTGCCATGTAATTTTATTTTAAGAATGAAGGGTCTTGAATGAGAACCCTGTATTTCCAGCAAATTTATTCCATTTGTCTAGGGCCAGCTATGCCCATAGGTCATTGCCCCCTTTATGTTTGATTTCTTCCTTACACAACATTTGATTTCATCTCAGGATATGAGCAGAGAAAGCCTTCTGCAGCTGTAAAATCGTGTACAGTGCTCGAGAACAGCCCTTTTGTATGAGGTGTGCTCCACATCTTCAGCCAATGTTGACTGAAGTCCCTGGAGCTGTGTCAGCGTGGGTCAGCAGTGGAAGAGCATAACCCAAGAGGTGTAGAGGTGAAGCACCCTTGGCTGGGAAATAACCCCTCCCAAAAGTGATACTGTGTACAGCAGAGACAGCCCAGGGGTGTGTTATTAGTACAGAGATGATCCCAGAGCATGATAAATAGTTTGTGCATCCCTGACTTGAGACGTTTTGTTTTGCCATGAAAATATGAGATTCCAGAGGAGCTGGTTCCTTAAAGTCAGGCTGTGCCAAGGAAAGTGCCAGTCTTCTTTTAAAACATGGGCATGGCTTTGATCCCTCTGCGTCAGGAGGAGGTGATTAATACCAGGGACAGACTGGCCCTGGAAAAGGAGAGTCCTGGTGGGCACCAGACTCCTGAGGAACTCCCCAGCTGCAGCAGGGGCAGTGGGGCGATGGAGGAGCAGCAGTGAGGCTGTTTTGGCTAAGTGGGGTCTGTTGAGTTCAAGTACAAAACAGGATCACTGGGGACAAAAGGAGCAATACGCAGATGAGCTCGGCAAGAAAAGAGTAGAGGGGGTTCTGATAATCACCTCTGAAGCGTTTCTCATCTCTCATTAAGTTCACCTAAGTTCATATCTCTATAAATAAGATTTTAAAAAAAGAAATCCCACAAATGTAACATGATTTCAGGAAATTATTTTATAGTAGTTATAGCTAATCCAATTAAAGGTGATTTGTAATGACTGCAAATTAATTACAGAAATACTGGATTTAATGAGTGGATTAGTATTTGTTTTGATAAAAAAGGAAATGCAAATATCAAGCTAGACCATTTAGTTCACTTAGATCATGCTGAGCTCGATACTGTGAGATTTACAGCACCATTTGTTTCCACAATGAGGGGGAGCACAGTCCCAGCTGAACACATGGAGACAAATACCAAGTCCTTTTCCTTTCCAGCAGTGTATCTGTACGACACGGTCAGACTTTCATGATTTTTCCTATAATGGAAATCAAATGTGATGTCTGGGGTCAGAACTTGGTGTGATTGTTAAGTACAAAAGTGTCTCCTTTTTTTCAGTAGTTTTTTATCTTGTTTTCACTATAAGCTTGCTGGCTTGTACATGGGTTGCTGCTTGACAAGATGCTTCCAGGTACACACCACGTACCTGTTCTCCCATCCAGCAGGAAGCTGAATCATTGCTGGCTGGGCTGATCCTCTAGTGGCCTGATCCTGCAGATGGGAGGATACATGGGGAAATAAAGTGTGTGTTTGTAGTCAGGCCGGGCAACTGGCAGCCTGGCAAAGCCAGGGTGCCCTCAGGAGAACAGGTCTCAGTGGTGCCTAAATACATGGGTGTGGGAAGGGATGTGGGAGCATTGCACCCTGCAGCTCTGAAGTGAGGCAAGGGCAAGTGCAGGGTTGGGATGTCCAAGGCTTTGATAGGTGGTGCTTTTGGCTGGGGGACACAAAGCAGATACCAGTGCTCTGCTTTTGCACCTTCTTGGTCACAACTTGTGTGATGTTATCCTGCTTCCCATGGGTCTGAAATACAGGGGAGTTTGAGAGTTAGCACTGAGGGCTGCCTGTGTGTTGAAGATGTGTTGATCAGGCTCAAGTCATTGGAAATCACCAGGTTTATAAAGCCAAGAGGAGCTCCCATATCAGACAACACAAGTGTCTTGAGGCTCTGATGGAGGACTTCCCAAATTACCAAGCATTGCACGAGTAGAAATGCAGAGGCTTGTTCTAGAGAGGTGCACAGACCTCGGCCAAGTAGTTCCTTAGTGGGGCTTGCCACCTTCACCACCCTTCCCCTGCCTTTTTCTTGTCTCATCAAACCTGTCACTTCATTTTGATTGTATATCAGCTTCTGAGCTCTGTGCCACCACCACACCATCCACTTGCTCCCCTGGATTTGCTTCATCATTGAAGCCTTTGCAGCTCTAAGTCAGTCTTAAGGCCTTGGTAATGCAGTTGTATTAGCAGTTTTCCTAAGAATCTAACTCTGGTTTTGTTGTGAAAGGTGATTGACTTAGTAAATGGAAATGAGCTTCCTTCCCAGCAGCTCTTGCAGCAAATTAGCAGTGGAACAAACTCTGGTTCCTAAGGAAGTCAGAAACTACTGAGCAACCTGTAATCAAGGTTCTCCTAATGTTGTGTTTTAAGTAGACCCATTATCATAGCAATGTCTTCCTGAAAGTATTTAGACTTCATTACCCTATTAGAGAAATTAGCATATTTTAGCTGATAAGCTTCTGGCGCATTCAAAAACTTGTAATAATGCTGAGTGTTGAAGCTACTCTAAAACATGGTTTCATTAAAGGGGGCTTGTGTCACATAGGAAATGTATAAATAGAAAAACCATAATTAAAATGCCGCATTATCTTGTTCTAAACTTAGTGTGTCTTTAAATTTTAGTGTACAACACTATCTTTAGAATTTTCCAGCAGAATTTTATTAGTATAGAGGGAAAGAAAGTGGATGTGGTTTTGTTGGTTCGTTGGTTATTTTATTTGTTTTGTTGGCTTTTTTTTTAAAGAGCTGATTTTCAAATATGACTGTAATAACTGTCTTTTTAATGAAAAAGTTGGAATAAGTCTTTTTAGACCAGTCACTGTTTGTAAGAGGTAACTGATCATCACTGTGCTATTCAGAGGAGAGACTGTACAGGAGCACATCAGGAAGAAATGACAAGGAGGATCAGCAGGGTCAATGCAGAGCCCAGTGCAGGCGTTGCGTGTAATTGCAAAGTCAACAGAGAAGAGCCGGTTTATGCCAGAATTTGATCTTGAACAAAAACGGAAAATAACAGAGTCCATAAATATGAATGTAAGGAGACCTTCCTTTTTTTGCCTTTTGCAAAAATAGCCAAAATTCAGATTTCTGAATGCTTTCATGGTCAGAAGAATGTGTAAAGCCAGTTCCTGTGGTTTGGGTTCACAGCAGCTCTCTCCTCCAAAGGTCCTTAGTGCAGCATGGTTTCTAGCACAGCCTTTCCATCAGTGGGAGCTCCGGCTGGGTATCTCATCTGAATGAAGCCGCTTATTCTCGTGAGGCTTGCAGGGAATTAGTATTCTTTTAAAATCTGATCCAAAAGTTGTGGGAGTCATGCAGAGACTGACGGAAAGAGAAAATCAAAAAAGTTATTGTGCTTCTCTAGCAGTGATAGAAAGTGGCATGTGATCTCTGGAGGGCAGATTTAACTATAGAAGAGCTAAAACATTTTTGTATTTGCGGTGCAGGGCTGCCCCACTCTGTTCCAAATCAGATTTGATGCCCAGCTGTAACAGAGCTGTGAAAGCTCAAGCTGCAGCCCATATGCAGAGCACTGCATGGGCCCTAGGGTAACAGGGAAAGCATCCAAGGAGAGGGGATCAATACAGCCACTTGATTAGCAAAAGGGTGATGCAGAATGTAAGGCTGGATCTGTGGACAGCTTCTGATTGTAATTACTGTCACCTCTTCCGGGTCATTTCATGGTCTTCAGGTCAGGGAGAGATCTTAAAAGTTTCGTCTTTTGAAATAGTCTATGTTTAAAATTAAAAATAAACACACAAAAAAAATGAAAAGCCTGCCCTCATTTCTGGTTCATTCACAGAATTCTCAGATCCATTCATCTTTGCATATTTCCGTAATTTAGACCTTTTTCACCTTTTTAAGAGGGACTGCAAATGGGGCACTGAGAAATCTCACATGGGCAGGTGAAGGTTTGAGTGCTCATACTTCTTAATGGGCCTTGGATAATTGGCTGCCTTATTAGTCAATAAGTGACCTTCTGTGTGCTTACAGAAAATTATATCTTGATTGATTGTAGGCATGTTGTGTGTTTTTGTTTGTTTATTTCTGCTGATAGGGAACACCCCAGAGGCAATCTAGGTGTCTTTCCCTGGGTGCAGCTTCGTGATGTATTGGCCAAGCTCCACACAAAAGTAGCAAGTTCCCATTCATCAGCCTGAGCTTCAAAAGCGTGTCAGGGAGAGAGGGTTGTCTCTGTACTAATGATCTAATACACACTGTTTGTATCAAAACTGTCATAGCAAGGACACTGGTGGGAGTAAGAATGCAGTCAACTCAAAGCTGTGCTTCTGGCGTTATCTGGCACATTGGCAAAATACATCCTCAAAAATGTAATTATGCGGAATTCACAGAGGTCTTCAGAAGAATGTGTCAAGCTGGATGTTTACTGCGATGGTAAACCAACTCTGACACTGCTCTCTGGGATGGAATGTGATATGTGTGGGTGTGTAATGATGTGTATTCATACACACATGGGTATCTGCATATGATATGCAGGCAGAACTTGTATGGTATTGCCTGGGTGCATATTTATGTATTTGCTCTCTCACGCATGCAGCAAAGAGGTGATCAGACGCCAAAAAAGGTAGATTTTCACAATCACTTTGTAAGGCCAACATGTAGTTCTCTGATGCGGTGTCTTACATAAAAGTTTCCGTGTGGCTTAGGCTTAAATCTGTCTTCCTCCTGTGCTCTAAAAGTAAGTTCTGTATTTCATGTGGGGTTTTGAGGTCATGGGAGCCGCCTCACAAATGCATGGCTGCTGGGTTACCTGTGGTGGGCAGGTCAGTGGGCAGCAGGGGCTTGTCTCCTGCCCACGCCAGCAGCGCTGCGCTGGGCAGGGAGCAGCCTGGGAACGTCCCAGATACAGCCAAGACTCAGGTACAGGTAGTACAGGGACCAGGGAGCGCTTCCAAATCCTGCCTTTGGCCTCCCTCTGCCTGACTTCTAGCGCAGCATTTGACTTTCATGGCCTCAGCTAAATTTATAGAGGTGGTTACGCCAGGAAACTGCTCTGAAAACGCTTACGGGCTCCACAGAGAAGACAAGCAAGCGGGCAAGGAAAAAGTAGTAGCTCTCCTTCCATTTTACTGCTAAAGAACTGAGATGCAAGAGATTAATGGATGTGCCCAAGGTCATATTGGAAATCTGCAGCAGAGCCAGGCTCTGAATCCAGATACTCTGCACCCTAGCTCAGTGCCGTAGCCATATTTTTTTCTTCTGATAGTATTTAAAAGAAATACTGTTCCTGGAGAGTGGAACAAATCAGAAAAATAAGCTGGTGGTGTGCGAATGAGAAAAGGTCATTTGTCCTGTTTCATCACTTTGTTGTCCAAAGATCTAATTACTTCGGGAATTACCTCAATGGCTTTCAATCAGTGCCTGTCTGTCTTAGGTCATTCCGCACACCTCACCTTGTCAGTTTAAGGTGCTTTGTAAAGATTTTTTTTTCTCCCTCCTAATTAAAAAATAATGCTTCTGGCCAGCTCTTCTGCACGTGTTTTTCAAACCTATGCATGAGGCTGAATACCAGCAGAACCAGGCACTTGTACTCCTGACATTTGCTGATTGCCGTGTAAGAAGCGAAGCGCTTTTACCTGTAATATATCAGAGCTTTCCACAGATTGGAGGTGACTTACAAATTACACTGTGGAACTTCTTCACCTGCAATTGAAAAGTAATCGCCGGGGTGCTGGGAGGTGTGGGCCATTCAGGAGCACAGAATTTCTGCACTGTGCCGTCCCTCATGGCACATTTTAAAATCAGGGTTGACTCTAAATCAGCTTGTTTTAAAAAAATGTTTCAGTTCTATTATTGCATTTCAGTTTCAGCATCTTTAATAGTGCGCTTATATTTTCAAGGTTTTTTTTCCTCTGCAGTCATAGAGTTGGGCAAGACATCTCAAACATTCCCCCACCCACTCCACGGAATCACTTCTGGTTTTTTTAGGTTCCAGCACCCAAGGCCTGAACAAAACCAGCAGGTATTATACATACCACAGCAGAATCATGACAATTCTCTGTTCTCTGCAGATAGCAGGTTATGCCAGCACTGACCTGGAAGAAATAAAAAATCAAAAATAATGTGCTCATTCTCAGTGAACAGTGCTTTTAGCCTGAAAGATATTTGGGATCAGTCCTCGAGTGGTCCTCTCCCACTCAACTTTGTAACTCTTCCAGTTCTTTTTTCCGCTGACCCAGATTCTTGATGACTGGTTCTGGGGAGGACTGTAGGTATATCCCTGAGTTCTCAGGAAAAGCTTCTCCTGGCCTGGCTCCTGGCTCATGCTGGTCTTTGCATGGAGAGGATGGTTTTCCATTCTGACTTTGATGGGAAGACTTGAGTGTTTAGATTGAGCAGCCTTTTTCTCTTATTTCCACTCTAGCTCACAAATCTCAAACGACATTTTGCCAGCTGCTAATTTCAAGTGAGAGCTTCAGAAGTTCTTCAGCAGCAAGCTCAGCTCCTGGCATGTGTCCAGCCAAGGCTGGCTCACCTTCATGGCTTGGGGGATTAATATACTGGGGTGCAGGAGCTGTGGTCAGGGACACAGTCTGCATTCTGCAAGACAGGCAAGCACTGAGAAGAGCAAATCTTTGCCTCGAGAAGTTTGTGATCTAAGTAGGCCAAATCTCAGTTAATGGCTTGAAAATAATTTTTACAAAGCTATAATTATGTTAGATTGTACCTTACCCTCTTTTCTTTCCCCCTTCTATGAATGGAGTCAGTGACCTAAAAGCTTTGTGCCTGACTCCATCCCTTTGTTTCTAAAATTAACACTGTTTACTTAGTATTTTCCTCACTGCTGAGAGGGACAAAAGCTTTTTTCTTGTTCCCCTTAGATGAAATTTGTATGATACTGTATTTATTCAGGAATTAATGACAATAACCATGTCCTTTCTGGGCCCTTATGCAATTAATCAATCACCCTCAAATTCTTCAGGCATTAATGACCTCACTTGGGTGGCAGAGAGAACACAAGAGTGAAGTTGCCTCATTTCACAGCTTTCTCAAAAATGTACCCTCAGTTTCTTTTCTCCTCTTCCTCCTCTCTCTGCTTTCTCTTGCTCCTTGTCTGTGCAGTCTGCTGAACCTGATCAGTGTAGTACAACCTGATCTTTACATGAGAGCAAAGTTGCTAATTCAACCCAGAATAAGTGCAGAGTGGGTTCTGAAAGGAAAGTAGAGAACTTTCCACTTTTTCAGCTACACCTTACAGCATTTTTTCATCTGGGGACACAGAGGAATAAACTTTTCAATGGAAAAAGTCTGGTTTTTTTTTAAGACTCTTTGCTTATTTAGTGTTAGGACATAAGTTTTCCTCAAAGATCTTGAAAGAAGTGGACAAGGCAGTTCACTGTGACTAAGCAGAAGAGCAGCAGGTGAAGTCCAGCATTTTTATAACAGCTTCTGTGGCTGTGAGAGGCCACAGATCTTTACTGCTCTTGTTGTAGAGACAAGCACCAGGGGCTGAGTTTTACAAGACAGCATCCAGTTCACCTGAGCAAAAGAAATCGAAGAAAAGTCAGCCAGTGAAATTGAGCTCCACTCTTTGCAGAGCTCTGCAGAGTGCCAAACACCAGTTATCACCCCAATGGGAGTGACTGTGAAATGCTCACACTGTTGGGGATGTAAGGTGTACATCAGGGATTTTAGTAGTGCTCTGCTGAGGCTGTTATTTGCTGGCAATTGTGGATCAGATTTACATTAAGCCCCAAATTGAATAAAGCTGTGTTACTCTGCAATTCCTTTTTCATGTTAGCAGCTAATTCAAGTTACTGTTGACCAAAGGTCCTTTCACAGTCACCTGGCAACTTCTACTGAATCACATTAATCATCCTCATAAAGATGTGCAGAGGTGAAAGAGCTTTTACCAGTTTCAGACTGAAAGTGTCTTTTGAAAGAATAAATGGAATAATTTTGTGGCATTTAAAATACCACTGTGCCACGCTTCAGCCTGCACATCTTTGGGTGAGTTTAAAATTGCCCTTGTATTAAGCACAGTGAAAGGGTCTCTCCAATATGTCTGTAACACTCTGCTGCAGGTCACACAAAGGATTGCTTTTTTCCCCCAGTGGGAAAAGAGTAGCAATATCAGTTTTGAAACTTTTGGACTGATCCGTCAGCTTAGTCCTTTACTCAGCGTGACCTTTATCATCCCATATCTTATTAGAGCCAGAGATTAGTGATTTGTCTTTTGAAAGATCAAACTCATCATTTCTAGATGCTGTTTCATATCTGTATATTTATATCATACTCTCCCTTGGCACTTCAGTATTTGGTATGAAGCATTGTGATTTAGCTCTAACAGTTCTAAGAGGGGAAGAACAAAACACTGGTGAAATGTCAACATTCTTATAGCTTAAAGAAGAATATTATAGTGTTTGTAGTCAGTGTGTGTCTTCTAGTGATGAAGCTGCATTCCTCCCTGGGAAGAGTACAGTTATTTTACAAATAAGCAATTGAGATATAAATTAGCATAATAGTTTTACTGAGATCATAGAAGGAGCTTTGAGAGAGCCAGTTCATCTCTCATAAATCTGATCAAATCAACTAATGGAGAAAGATTTATGCAAGAACAGAGAAAACAGAAATCACTGGGTGTGTGTAAGAAAACATCCATAACCACCCCAGATTGGTGCTTTCAGAGGTGTCATTCTTTGTACCTGGAACTTGGTTTCTAAGTATTCCCTACAGTGAAGTTGAGAGCAGTGGTGTTTATTAATATTCTTCCTTGGTCAAAACTGAATGCTCAGCACAGTAGTTCTCATAGTATACAGGGTAATATTTCAGTCAAGCAGTAAACCTAAAGACTGATAGGGAAAACCTTTTTTTTTTTTCTTTTTGATTTTTTTTTTTTTAACAAGAGCCAAACTTTGCAGTATTTGTTGAACAAAATGCATGAAAGTTTATTAAGCAAACTAAATAGAGGAAAATCAAAATATTTAATCATACAACTACAAAGGGAGGAATGAAACAGCTTGGCAAATTGCATTTGCAGCACAGTAAAATGTGTACCATGTCTGCATAAGCAGTAAATCAGCATTTTTGTAGTACTACAATGTGACGCTTCAAGCTAGAGATATGTAAATATTGCAAAGTACAGATATGTTTGAATATAAGAATGTAAATACACCAAACCATAGACCAAAATTAGGCAATCACCTCCTAATAATTATTTGTAAACATCCTGTTAATCTTAGAACTCTCTATTTGATGTTTCAGTACTCTGTTCAGGGATGATGCATTGCATGTAAGGCTGCATTCAAATAGTCATTAGTTTGGAAGTTTCTGTTGTTAGCAGGATACTGGGAAGATAAATGATGAATTGTGGTTTCCTGATTCCATCTTTTCTTTGCTCCCCATCGGCCTCGTGCTGTCTCCTCTTGATTTATGCCAGAATCAGAACTTGCTTTCAGTCTGACTAGTCTAGTCCGAGTACAGCCTTCCTTCTGGGTCTGCAGCAGGGAAATCAAACCCCTTGGGAGCTGCCACACATCTTGTCCCTGGGGCCTAAGAAAACCTCCATCTCCACACTGCTGGTTTTCTCTCCCATGGCTCACAGACTGGCTGTCTCTAGAGGCCTGCTCTGCAGGTCATTAAAAGCATTGGGAATGCTGATATTGGCTTAATCGCTCCGTGTATCGCTAAATATTGTCAGGAGAGCTGTAAATAAATGCTTTGGGAAGATGGCTCCTTTCCCAACTGAGCATAGCAAGGGGTGGCACTTGCTGCCAAGTTTTGTGGTTTCATCATGGGCTCTGTGGTCTTTTGAATTTATACGCAAGCTTAGGATCTTCTACATGTGATTTATTGAAGATCTGAGATTTCTTTGATTGCTTCTAAGGAGTTTGTCTTGTCACTCTGTGGTAGAAAGCAAGCTGGCAATGCAGTCTGGAAACCAAAGGGGGGAAAGGTGTGCTTCAGATTGATCATTTTTGATGAAAGGTATGTTTTAAGCTGGATTCATGGTTCCTGGGTCCTCTCTCATCAGTTTGAATGCTCGTCCTTGTTTGCTGAACCCTTGCTCTGCAGCCATGCTGCTTTGCTTTCTCACTCCTCTTAACAGTGCTGGGTATTAAGGTGTTTTATCCTGTTCGCCCAGTTTACAGTCATCCAAGGTAACTACAAAGAGTGAAAACACAAAAGAGGCCTAAAGAAAGCCTGTGATTAAAATGGAGAAGAGGCTGGAAAGGCAGGTCCAGGATTCAGTCCAAATACCCAGCTCGACAGAAATCTTTTAATTGCAGATCAGACCCCGAACACAGATGTGCTGTTCCTGTGCTTTGAGTCTGAACCTTGATAAAGCACTTTGACATGAATGGATCTCTGGGAATAAACAGCAGGTTGCCAGTACCAGGCAGTTGTTCAGCGCTGCCGAGGCAGAGGATGAGCTGCTTATTGCTCAGGGCCTCTGCCAGCACTTTGACAAGAGAGTACAAGGCAGATGACGAGCCAAAGGAGGGTGGAACCTGAGGAGGAACTTGCTCCAGTTAGCAGAAGGCATCTCATCAGCCTGAGCTGAGCACAGAGCACACTCGGGGAGAGCTCCAGTCTCGCCTTTCCCCTTGAACAGTTACATAAGTGTTTGGAAAAATAACTTGGCTTGGCAGAACACGGTGTATGGAAAATGAACTCGTTCCTCATGATGATTTAGATGCCACAGAGATGATGAAGTTAAGGCTCTTGTTTTAGAGGGTTGCAGGCTTTTAGCAGTGATCACAAGGAACATCATGCTTTGGGATTTAACATTTATTCATTCAGTTCATCAAGTACTGATGTGCACATAGTACTTTGTTGAAGGCATCACAGTGCTGATAGTAGCCTGAGGTTATGAACAAGGGATCTCTAGACAGTACAGAAAAGGTTGGCCTTGAGTAGTTCTAACCCAGTTGTCATATAATTTTTCCTTAGATCTGACTTGCACGTTTTGTACTTTGAACAAATACAAGCAGTGCTTTAGCTCACCTCCCCTGCTTTCTGTTGATAAAGGGCTTTGCCAATTGATTCTCGAAGGAGCAGTGAAACGGGTGATTTTTCTTTCCAGTGAGTTTCAGCCATACCAGGATTGTGATAAAATCACCAGAGCCTGTCTACGCTGAACACCAAAGTAATCAAAATGAACATACTACTAAATTTTCACAGAAGCCTTTGAGTTAAAATTATTAAACCCCTTCTATTTCCTTTGGAAACATTAACACAGTCTGGGCTTGCAGAGATCATAGAGTAATCAGAGCAGGGTTTCAGCTGAGTTCTTGTCAGAATTTCACTGGCTGCATTTGGGAGGAGGGAAGGGGACATGATAAATACAGTGTAATGTTATCAAAAACAGTATCCATTGATTTCAGTAAGGAATGATATTTCCATGTGCATTTCCTTCTCTCTTGTGCTTTATTCTTCCCCCATTTTGAAATATGTTATTGCAGTTTTTAAAACCTTACAAAAATGCTGTCACTTTTTCCATAGAGGTGAAAAGTTCAGAATATAAATTCCAACAGAATATTTGGATCTCACGGTAATTCCTGCGTGTGAATCTTCCTTCAGGAGAGAAGTTGTCCAGGTTCACAGTCCAGATCTCCTCTGGTGAGAGCCAGCTGAGTAGCTACATACAGAAGTGTCAGAGACCAAATGGCCCATTGATCCCAGTTCTTTCCACTTCCTGACATGTGTCCTCTCTCTCCAGACCAACAGTATCCTGTGATAGCCATGGCACTTCTTCTCAGCCTCTGCCTTAGGCCAAACAAGCCAAAGTCTTGTGTACCTTTCCTATTTCCCCTTATGCACAGCAACTAGGTTGAGAAACTGGAATTCGTTCAGCATGGCCACTAGAGCTTAGCAGAGCACTCCAGGAATAGGAATGGCCCTTTTTTTGGTGGTGAAAACATGTCATCTCAGAAACTCTAAGGTTTTGTCACCTTTCTCACAGTGGCATCAGGTCTTACGGTCTGTCCTTCACTGCCTTGTTGCCCCTGTGATGTTGCTATATTTGCACTGTTTCTCATGACTATTCTGGTCATTGCTGCTGCCATCTAAACTTTGCTCCAAAGCCTGGATGCTCGGATATCACTGGAAGCCATGCTGGAAGTGACTTTCCTGTTGATTTCTGGGAGAGGTTTTTATGCTCAGACAGTGTGTAGGAGGTTTATTCGTGCCCATCTACCACTTCAGCTCGTGGCAAGTTGTCTTCTGTATCACTCCTCCAAGGAGGCAAGGGATGCAGATCATGCATAGGGGTCACATGGGGGGGGGGGTGGTGTCTTAATTTTGTCACAGGTACTTCCTGATGGATGACATGACCAGCATCTGTGCTTGGCTCTGCGCTGTGGCTGTTGCTCACAGGAGGTTTTCCAGCAATTTGCTGACTCAGAGTAGAAGGATGGATATTGATATTGGTTTTTCTGGTTAAGAAACTGATGATAGTTGATGAGCTGGATGGCATCAGGCTTGTTCTCCATTAATGCTCTCTGTAACAGCACAGCACAGTGCCAGGACCCCCTGTACACAATGTGTTTCCATTTGCACTGAGCTGTTTGGGGTTTTTTTTCCTCAGAACTCAGCTCTCATCATACTCACAGTAACTGTTGTCCTGGAAATCTTCATGAAAGGTTATTGCAGTTGTAAGACAATTTGATGAAACAGCACTTTTAATGCAATTATTTATAACAATGATCACAGAAATGAAGAAAATACATGTTGAAAAAACTTACTGAAAAGCTGATAAAAGCAATATCGCTCACGCTGCTGATTAACAGCATTCAGTTGCTTCACGTTGCTCGTTACAATGAAATCAATGGCCCTGCTCACTTTCTTTTCCATTTGTGTAAATACAATCCATGCTAATGAATATGATGTTTGAGCCCATCCAAACTGTTTGTCTTGGGGACTACAAGTAACAGTTTATTTATAACCTCATTGGAATCAGATCAACATCCAGGCCAAGCTTTTTTCCTCTCTCTTTATTAAGAATATGGAGTAACTTTCATACAATTTTATATATGTTGCTAGAGCAGAACTCATGTAGTGCAGGGAAGCTCATAGCACTGGATTATTTGCCATGTCACTAATGTTTTCAGTAGCTGCAAGCTAACCCTTTAGAAATCAGTCAATGCTTTCACTAAATGGTAACATCTAATTTTTGAGTGCTTTTACAAAATCCACACAGTTGATGAAAGCAGATTAAAGGAGCATGAAATTAGTGGGGCTTGCATCACTTTATGGTTTGTGAGCTGAACTATTATTGGTCTCCAGACCTGATTCTGAATCTCAATAAATGAAGGCCAAAGTTTCTTATATTTAGATTTTCTAAATAGAAGAGCTTTTAAATTACCTTCTTCACACCAGATGAGCACCAAATCTCTTGTACATTTGTGTATGAAATTACCCTTCGTTCTTCTCTTTAAGCTGTAACAAAAAAGAGTAAAATGCTGAATGAACTAACACTTTGGCATGAATTTAAGGGCCAATGGTGATTACTAGAGCCTAGGGAGAAGTGTTCCCTGGGGCCACATTATTGCCTTGATTCTGATGATGGGCTGGTGCTGACTGCATTTGGAAATCAAATAATGCACCAGACTGTTAAACTCCCATTAAAATGGTGATGTCTGTGGATCAGAGCTTGCATTATTATGTAAACCCCAGTCCAGAGTTAAAGAAGAAAAGCTCTGTAGGAGAACCTGGAAAAGATCTGGGCTTGTCTACCAGTCCAGATGACTATATTATATGAGTATTTTATTATTTACTATGGTAATATCCATACTGTTTTAAAATCTTCCTGGTGGAAAAAGAAGACTCTGAGAGCTGAAGTTCTTCAAGCAGAAAGGTGAGTAAGTAGAGACTGGTTTTGCAAAAAGAGTACAGGATGCAAGTAAAGCTGTAAAAATTGTTCGTGGTCACACCTTAGTGTAGTAACTTCCCTCTTCCTTTTATGCTGATTTTGTTTCCCTTTTCAAGTATGGTGGAGAAAATGATGTTCAGCAAGATGTCATGAAGGTTTATATACTTTATAGGTCTTCTATGAAAGCAAGAAAGCAATGGATGTGTGGGTTTGTAGTGTTTGTAAGAGGCAGGGAGACGGGATGGACACCAGGAAGGTGTCTGGGATGAAAATACACAGTGGGGGGAGAGAGGGCAAATTGTTGTGCTGCTGGAGGAGATGCACTATTAAAGCACTACTGCACTCCTAAAGAGAGAAAGGCTGGCCAAAACACTGTTCTGAGAATGCTTTTACTGGCAGAGAGTCTTGTGTGTGTTTGCAAGGTGAGACAGGCTGTAAGACAGCATGGAAAGGAATCAAATCCCAAATCAGGCAGATAACTTCTAGAAACAAGTAATGGCAGGTGGAGGAAAGTCCCCACTGTATGATGCAAGACAACAGGAGCTCAGTGGTGGGCTTGGGCTTCGTTTCTTCCCTCTGGGGAAGTGAGACATCCCTGGGATTTATTAAATTCTTTGTAATCTTAGCTTTTCCTTGAGTCAGTGTCTGAAGAACTGTTGAGCCAGCTGACAGCTCCATTTCTGATTGCATGCTCTTCACGTGCAGGGAAGCTCAGCTGACATTTTGGCATGTTAATCTCACTTTATACACATGAATGTAAGGTACACACACTTCAGCCTCTTGGAGTGACTGCTCAGCATGTGAGGGCATGGGCCACATCAATTCCAGCCGCGTCTGAAAAGAGGTGCAGCGACAGAAATGTTTTGTTTGCTAGGAGGTTTAAAACTCATGCTGCCAAAACCACTTCACTGTTCAGATCATCTGCTTTCATGCCAAAATTAAGAAAAAAAAAAAAAAACAGGAAAAAATGTTTATGGTACAATCAGAAGGAGAACAATCTGTGATTCCTAGAAAGCTCTTCTAGGCAAGGCTTCCACAAATGTGAGAGTCTATAGCTTAGGGAAAAAAAAGGTGGGAAAGGAAAAATTTTTTCCAGATGTAAAGTTGCACTTACAATTTGACTTTTTGTATTGTTTTCATTTTTAAAAAATTATTCCAGTGCCTTGGTCACAAAAGATCTGGTTTTATATTTAATGTTCTTAATGAATACGGGTTCTCAGCCATGCCCAGATAGTTTTAGTTCTTAAATACAAAGACTTTTATTCTTCTACCTTGCTCTTCTTCACAGTTCTGTAATTATTTTCTTTTTAAGAGAGTAAATACTGCTTCACCTTCACAGTCTGCAGAGATTCAGAAGTGCCAGCCCTACTGGCATAGCCCCACCAGGATAATACATAGCACAGAATTGGATCCCAGGTATCTCTAATGTAAGAAAAATGCCTGGTGAATTGCAGCTTATGCCTGTTCACCTGCTCTTAGCACAGAATAAATGTGTTGTAGCAGCTGGGGATGGATGGCAGGGTCTGCTGCCCCTGAGAAGAGCCCCTGTAAAAAGTCAGGTGTTTGCAGTGAGCCTGCACCACTGTGTAATGTACAGTTAGAGTCACCAAAAATAAGAATACAAGCTTGAGTTCCTGCACCAAAAAATCCAAAAGTTAGCATTAAAAGCAGAAACTTCTGCACTGAATGCCACATATGGGTTAAGGACTTTTTTTTACTGGAGAAATGTTAAACTTTCAGTGAAATTTAGTTTCTTATGGTTTCATCCATCCATCCATCCATCCCATTAGATGTGTCTGTGCTGCCTTTGGTTGCTGTTTTCAGCTCTGGGTTTGAGCACAGAGAGCCATGTCTGAAGACAGCTGTCAGTGCTGCTTTTAATGGGCAGAGCCTGAGTGAGATCCCTTCCCTCTCCCAGGCCTTGCAGAGAGCTGGAGGGTGACCCAGCAAAGCAGACAAGCAATCAGCACAGCAGAGAGTTTCACCTGGAGCCTTTTGTGTGCTCCTTTTTTATGTGCTGGGTTATTACTGAGTTATTGCACTCATACCAAGGTACATAAACGTTGTGGGGTTTGGGTTTTTTCCTTCTCCAAATGCACAGCTATAAAACCCTCCTTGCTGAGAGAAAAGGCAGTGTAACAACCACATTTTCTTCAATGTCTTTTTGTTTCTGTTTGGTGTCTCCAGCTGAAAAATATTTCAGCCATCAAAGGTTTGATCCAAGCTAAGAGAATATGCACATCCCTCTGTTTTCAGCAGGAGCTTACATTCATAAACTGGTTTTGATTAATATTAACACCAGGTTTTAGATTCTCAGTTCAGATGACAGAGGAGACCTTTGAATATAGCTTGGCTGCATTGCCTGCATACTTAAACATCTTCACATATTTCAAGACTGAGCAAAATCAGCCCTGTGTCTACAGTGGTACTTTTGAGGTGAGGGCCTCGGAGAAGGGCCAAGCAGTGACCTCTGAAGACATCTCACAAAAGAGACAGGGCACCATGATGTTATGCAATATCACAGGGAAAGAAATCAGAATGAATCCTTTTAATCAAATAAAGATCAGAGTGTTAGGACCAGAAGATAGCTTTTTCATCTACAGGAGATGAAACCCCAGGTAAAAATTCTCGCCAGATACTCGCAAATGTATGCTCACTTCCAGCTAGCATAAGAGCAAAGATCACATTTGCTGTTTCACCTGTAAACAATTAAAGAAGTGAGAACTCCAAGAACTGTCTACTAGCAACCTTAAAATGTGTCAGAACCTGAAATTTCTGGCAAACTTGATGCGAGTCTCAGTCCCATTAAGTTCTCACTAGGCCTGCAAGTTAGTTGTTGGCACCAAGAAAAAGTGACTATTGGCAAATGATGGTACAATGTGCTGAGTGTTAGAAATAACAGTGAAGCTATTGAGTGGTTTGCTTAGAATGTAATGAATGAGCACAAGATAGATTCTCTAGGATAGGTGCTCAGTTCACTGATGGCAGTAGAGATCTTCATGGCTGGCAGAGCTGCTCTCTGAGAAATTGCCCCGACTTCTCTGAGCTGGATTTGTTTTGCTTTTGTTTGATTTAGAATAACCCTATTTTTGAGACCAGGCAATCACAGGCTATTATGATTTCTTTATCTTATATCCTGCACAAGAAAAGCGTAGGCCAAAATTTTCTAGAAGGTCAGTCATAATATCTCATTTACCTAATCAGATCAACACTCCACAAAGGGGTGTGAGCCAACGAGCTGTGCAAACGCTGTCCTGCAGCTGGTAAGCTGTTGTAATCTGCTGCATGAGGGTCAAAGCACAGAGAAACCAGCCTAAAAACCTCTGTTGATTTTGGTAGATCATACCCTAGGGCTTACTGACACATGCAAGTTTTTTATCTGGTAGAAGAGAATGTTGTACATGTTCACCAACAAGTGATTCCTGATGGTTTGGTCTGCAGGAGCAATATTCAAGATTGGAATGGAACATTATAAAGGACTTCTTTATTTCTAGTCTTTTCATTTCATTTGCTATCACAATTAAATTCTGCATTTTATTTTTAATGATTTGTCTAGCAAGCAGTTGAAAACACAGGCTACCTCCTGGCTGAGTGAATGGTCTAAAAGTTCATTTAAAAGAAATGGATTGACCAAGATCAATCCAAAAGTGTGTATGGCAAACTAAAAATTGTAGGTTATTTATTTGCCACCTTTTTCAGCCAAAGACCTGTACACCAACATCAATATGTGAAGATAGGAAAACAGGTTCGAACAATATAAATTTCCTGTTGTTTAATGCCCATATTTGGCTCACCATGCATGATTTTCTAATAGTCCTCTTTGACTTGTGTGTGTGCTCCTTTTGTGATAGGTGCTAAGTTTATGGTGTTCATAACTTTGAAGTAAATCTTGAAAGTGTATCAAACTTTCTAGACTCACTATCAGTGATATATGTGTGACCTTTCTTGAGATATTCTAGAAGACTAAACCTAGTGGCTCACTGGGTCCCTTCCAAACCCAATTTTCTAAGATAATCAAATTTCTGAGATGGTAGGAATGGTGATTTGGGGTTTCTCACTGGATCTAGTATTGGGCCACTGCTATTAAATTATTGCAAAGGCCACTGTAAGGGGAGAGGTGCTGACTTTCAGACACAGCATCATTAACTTGTGGTCATTACAAAAATCCCATGATACTTTTAGAAAAAGTAGAGTAGTTAACCTTGGTGGCTTGGCCAGACTCCAGCTTTTGTAATTGCATCCTGCCTAACTAAAATTGCGTTGCACTCGTTCAGTTGGATGGTGTATTCTTCACCTTTTACCCCAAGCTGCTGAGTAGTTCTGTTCAATATTTCCTATATTTCAACCCAGAAATATCTTAATTCAGCGTTATTTGTTTTGAATGATAGTTCTTAAAGTGCTTTGAAATCCTTCTGGCTGAAAGTTGCTGTCAGCTGTAAATGTAAATTTTCTTTGTTGCCAGCTGTAAAATCATACAGGATCTGACATCAAAAGATCTATGCCTTGCCCCACTATGACTTGAGCTGAAGAGCTCCTGAAAGCCCTGGCAGAGCATGCATTAAACACAGCCCTTTGCTGCAAGGATGCCAAAGCTAAGCAAGTAACATAATCTAGCTGTGGATCAATAGTGTGCCCTTCAGGGACACTGATACTCCGAGGCACTCAGGGAATTAGCTACGTGGTGTGCAAATGTGGTGCTGCTAGGGATGGTCTTAGCTTTAAGAGAGCATGGCCATGCTCCAAACACTGCAAGAGGTTAATGTCCTGTATGCTGCAGGCTGGTCTGAAATGTGGCTTCTGTAGGCAGCCAAGGGAAGCTTTTCTTGTTCACACTGAAACCTGTCAGGGGAGTTTGGAGTGGACTGTGGTCTAAATACACTGGTGATTTGTTTTCTAAGCAAATCTTACCATTTTTTTGACAAAAGTCTTCCATCCGTGCATCAAAGCAATTGCACTTCAAGGGACTTTATCTCTGTAGATAAGGCTATGTGATACAGGAATTAGGAAAGGAATAAAGCTGGAATTAGTGCTAAATCCACAGTAATATTCTGCTGTGAGATACTTCGACACGCAGTTCTTTTCAAGTTGCACTGTGTGCACTGCCAGCCCGCTGTATGTGCTTGTAATGAAACATTAAAGGAAGTTTCAGGCACTGAAGGTGAAAATCACCTGTTTATTGTTCTCTTGGTAGTATCTACTGTGAGAGTCAAAACCTGCCCATGTCCCCAGAAAGCAAGCAGAGAATTCAAGGGTGAACATGAAAGAGGAAAGAAAAAGTCTGCCTAGGGAGAGAGGTAATAAAGACAAAGCTTTGTGCTTTACCCAAGTGTAAATTCAGGATTATTTTCCCTTCAGATAATTCTCTGTATTTCTCCTTGGTTTTTTTTGGTTTTTTGGTTTTTTTTTTCCTTTGGGATGCAGGCAGACTTCACCAGCACAGGAAATTCTGCTCTTGGGCTGGCTTTTGCTGGCATCTGTGGCTTGATCCAATGCTGACCAAAGGCAACACAGTGCTCCCTGTGGGCTTCAGCGAGTTTGAGAGCAGAAAGCTCAAGTGCTCCAACAGTGTCTTTATTCTGCCAGTCTCTTCAGAGGGGCGATGCTTAAAGCCACCTTTCATCCAAAAAGCCTGAAAGTTTTCAGGCTTTCATTCGCTCAGACTGGGGAAGTTTTTTCCCTTTTTTACTGAGAACCTGTGGCTCCTGGTCATAGGCTGATAACCTGCCTGGTGCTTGATCTGTCTGAGCAGAGCACCTTTCTGTAGGGCTTGCAGAGCCCAGCAGAGCTGCTGCCTGCAGAAGGGGACAGGCATTTTCCAGCCAGGGCTGTCTCCTGTCCTGTGCAGCATTGCCACTCAACAAGCAGTGTTACATTATCTGAGACACAGCTTATAAATGTCATTAGAGGGCCATGGGTGTAACAATTATGGCCCAAGGAGCAAGGATAACGATGGCTTTGTGCTGAATGTGGGGCTGATCAGGGACCCTTGGCACCAAGCATATTTTGTAGTTCCTTGTCCTGGCAGAAGTGGCAGGCAGAGGTGACAGCCTGCCCACAGCCTCTGTTGCAGGGGTTTTTGGGAGCAGGGAGTCCTTCTCCCATCCATCATGCTGCTTTCTGGTGAGACCAGAGCAGGCAGGGAGAGGGGAAAGCATTGGCAGTTTATAAAACAAACAGCTGACCTCTTCAGTCTCCTGGCAGCACTGCAAATCTGATTTCAGATCATGTTTCAATATATTCAGTAGCAGCCGGGTTTTATTCACACAGAGCCAACCCCCTTCCTTAATGTGATGACTTTCCTTCCCTACCCAAGGAAATACTGTACCCACCCTTCTTCATTTCTACAAATGGTTCCAATTGAGCCCACAAGGATTATTTACTCATCTACGTGCCTTGCTTCATAAAACGCTGAAGTCTGTGAAATGAATCATAGGCAGAGGTGGTTTTGTTTTTTAAATACCATGATTAACCCTTGCTCTTGGCTCTCTTGATATCCACTCACATTCAGAGCATGCAGAACTGCTACCCAGACGTTGTTGCTACAGTAGGCCTGGATGTGCTTATTATAAATTTATTAAATTGCTGCTGATATTCCAGATTCCCTTAGAAATGCAAAATTCATAAAAATATGGACTTTATAGTTGAACTTAGGGAGTTGGCAGTTTTAACAGCTGAAGATGTATGGTGTTATTAAGTTGGGCAAGGCACAAATGTTGATGTAGTTAGCATTGCTCCTCCAAAGCCTGGGGAGGGGGGCCCTGGTATTCTTTGTCATTTCATTCTGTGCTTTCCACGTGTTCTGGCAGTACAGGCTGATTCTCTAGTTATCTACATACCCAGCTATTTTCCTCAGGTACCCTCCAGCCATGAAGACAAGTTTACATTAGTCCTTATGGCACACACTGCTCTACTGGAAACAGCTCTTCCACTCCAAGGAAGACACGTGGTGTTGCCATAGCAATTTCTTCTTACCTGTCTGTGGAATGTCTACTCTGTTTCATTGCCACAAGCCCTGTCTTCTTCAAAGCCTTCTGCTCCATACAGGGATGCTTCCAGAGGAACAGTGACTGGCAGTGAGAACATTAGCCTGGGCTTCTGCCAAGTTGAGTTCAGACTCTGCTCCCAAAGACTGTGCTGAGAGTGGCCGTGTTCTGGTCCCACACAAGGATGGCATACAGTGCACAATCCCAGCTCCAACCTCAGCATGTGCAGAGTGAGAAAATGCAGTTCTGTGGCCCCAGAATGAATCCAAATGTGCCAGGCCATGGCTGGGCAGTGGGAACACACAGCTCTGCAGTGCCCACGCAGTGAGCAGCCTCAGCACAGCCTCCATGCTTAGGTCTCTTCATGGGACACGTGGACACTGGTTTTCTCTCTTGGAAATGGTCCTCTAGGAAATGTTTCTCTCTAGGAAATGCTGAAGAAAAATAATTTCTTTCATTGCAAAAGAAAGCTAAGGTCTAAAAAGGGCAGCTAAGACCAGTGAGACACTGTAAATGGCTATCAAAACCATTCTGTCCTCTTCTATTGCCTTCAGCATCCAGCAACCACTATTCTCCTGAGCAAAGCCTCTCTTTTCTCTGTCTCAGAACTCACATGGCTGCTCCTGCAGGTTAATGTGTGATGGGAAGCAGGTGTTTCCAGGATTATATCGATGAGTTTTTCTGGGGCATTCAACAGTTTTGAGAGCAGGTGACAGGTAAATGAGAATGTGGTAGCTATATTTTGGTTACTGTAGTCATCTCACCAGAACAAAACTCCTCAGGCTCAAGGGACACCTCATCAGAGGACAAGATCTTTGGTGGGGTTTTTTTTAAAGGCACTTACCTCTTGTATACTAATGGTGGAATTTGCTGTCATGTGATCAAAAGGACACATCTCTGTTTCTCTTCTAGCAGATTCTTCATCTAGTAGCAGAGAGGTTAGCTTTGAAGCTTACAGGTGGCTGCATGGTCCTAGGAACAATAATTTCAACACCTAAACCCCCAAAACCAATTAAAGCAGGAGGATGGGTGTTAGAGTATCTAGAGATAAGAAAAATGTATCAGCAATAGGCTGAAAGCATTATCTGCACCCCTCAGCCTTTTCTGTGGAGCAGGGTACAAAATTGCTATAAATTCAAGTGTACTTAAAAGGTTTGAAAAAATAGATCTGCAGCAATATCATTATCTGAATAGACAGCAGAGGTTATGGTTTGCTCCTTCCCATCTAACTCCAAAATAAGAGGCAATAGTGACATTCAAAATTTGTGGAAGCAATTAAGGAAAAAGCCCTGGTGTCATGAGGCCTGTCCAGGATTTCAGGACTGGTTTATGGGCCAGCTGGACAGTATGGAAAAACAGGCTCAGCCAGAGCAGCATGGAAAGGAGGAATATCAAGGAGGTTTGGCCTTTTGCAAAATGCACACCAAGGAACAGTGCTCTGAAACACTATATAGGTGCTGGGGAATCCACTGAAATACTATACAGGTGCTGGGAATGCACTGAAACATTATATAGGTGCTGGGGAATCCACTGAAATACTATACAGGTGCTGGGAATGCACTGAAACATTATATAGGTGCTGGGGAATGTCTGCTGGCACCAGACCAGTTGCAGAAGATAAATAAAAAAGGGAATAGTGTTACCAAAAACTCCCTGGGAATAAATCATTGAGCTCTGATTAAGTCTCAGGGATCTCAAGCCAAAAGAATATGAAGAAGGAATGCAGATAGGCTCCAGGAAATTGAATGTCTCCAAGAATGACCTGTATCATTTTTTCCATTTGTTAATAATACCTTTGATGTGATTTAGAGCTCAGCTAGTTGGATTGTTTAGATCCATCCATTTGGATACTGGTAGCAAGAGAGAAGAGTAGCTCACAGAGACAAGGTGTTTATGACCCTGGCAAGGATTTTTGAAGCTGACTATACTGTTTTTCAACTGCTTAATGTCCTCATTGGCTTTGAAAGGGTTCTGAACCAAATACTGGAGAAGCAAGCATATAGCAGGTGCACCATTTCACCTTGGCAGTGGTGAAAGACCACAAATTATTTGGGATAGCATTTACTATCAGATGCTTAGGTTTGCCACTGTTTTAGAAGGAGGAGAAATAACATGAATCAAAGCCAAAGTTAAAGTAATAGTACTGCTTGGTAAGTAGGAGCATGTTTCAGCATCAGTGTTTGAATAGAGATTGGTTCAGAGCAAGAAGAGCCTATGCTGGCCTGTCAGGGAGGCAGTGACAATCAGTACTTACAGATAGAACAGGGGAAAGACAGGTACCTGTCCCACAGGCATGTGACCACAGGCTGAGAGGAAGCTCTGATACTGCATAACTTCTGTTCATCCAATTATGTTGTAAATAAAAAGTAGCCATTGAAAGGGCAGTCGTGGTTTAACCCCAGCTAGCCAAAATACAGCCCTCTATGAGTCACTGTGAAGAAAAGTAACTGTACCTCAGCCAAAATCAGCACAAAATCTTATGCTTCCAGAGGGAAAATAGATGATCTGTATATGTTAATATCCAGAGTCCAGTCTAAGTATGGACTTCTGCTTGCAAATGTATTTTGTAAAGGTCAGGAATAAAATAAGTAAGAAAAAAAATGTAGAAGCTGATAGAAAAACATAATGCTGTATATGCCACTGAGACTAGCTCAGATGGTCAGATGCATGATGCTAATAACACCAGGGTTGTGGGTTTGATCACTGTTTGGGCCATTCACTTAAGAGTTGAACTCAGTGATCCTTGTGGGTCCCTTCCAACTCAGAGCACTCTGTGATTCAGTGATTGTATTTTTTTTTCTTTGTTTCAAATAACAGTAGTTTGGTAGAATAGCTTAATGGATGTTTTTCCTTTGGCCGGATACAGGTCCAAGAGCAAAATGGAATCCACTTAAGTAGGATATGCATATATGTCTTATAGGTCACATCCTGCAGGGAGTATTTCAGCAAACCTGACCACAAGTCCCTAGACACTACTTCTGATAGCAGAGAGTGTCTAATGCACGCTGTTCTTGAGGGTAATTACCAGGAAATGCAGAGGGATCAATCATACTTGATGCACTGAGCAATTATATTTATTCCCTGAAAAGTCTTTAATGTTCATGGGATGCAAAGTGTGTGAATTTCATTTTAGCACGGAAATATTGTTAGGAAAACAACAGTAGTAATGAAGCAGAGAGGCACAGTGTAAGGCCATGAAGCTGCTCAGACATTAGGGAGATGATTCCCATAAAATAATCCCATTTTAGATATATGAACTAAGAAAGAAGTGGGAATGTGCAAGTTGGGTTGGGGTCTTTGAGGAGAACCATTCCTTACGTTGCAGACCAAAAATGTTCAGGGGCAGATGTGGTGCTTTTGTCAGTGAGGGCTCTGAGGTGGGAAACAGTGAAGAAAGTGAACCCAGATCCAGACAAGGATGTGATGAAGAAGGCTGTGCCTGATTTAAGAGTGATAAATGCCAGGTTCTTTGAGATAAGAGAGAACTGTGTTTTGTGCTCTGCTGCAGGGTTTTGGATATGCTGGCGGGCACTTGGAGCTCTTTGCAGGCTTAGCTCCTGGAAATGGTCCATTGTGTTGGCAGAGCTGGGTCGCCTGCTTTGCAGCCAGCTCAGCCGCCAACTGTCAGGTCACTGGAGGTTTCTGTTCCTCTAAAGCATCTTTCTTGCAGCCAGCACAATGCATGGCTGTGTTTTTCCCACTTGCTTCATTAGCTCTTTGATTAAACTACCTGTGATAGTAAGACCAGAAAAGAGGATCTGTGTTTTCCTTAATTAAGTGGTAACTGGGAGCTAGGCAGAGCATCTGGTGGGTGCTGGTTGTGTGCTGCAGCTGGGATCCTCTCACATGGACTCCTGCTACCCACCCTGACTTCTTCCAGCCCTCCCCTGACTTCTGCAGCTGTCCATGGCGTGCCACTGATGCTCCCACCAAACGCTGGAGGGCAGAGGATGAGTTCTGCTCTGCTGAAAAGCAAGACCATTAGCGAGCTCCCTACAACCCTGGTTATCTTAGGAAACAGAGGGCAGCCAGCTCTGGTTTGGACAGCTGGGATTTTCTGGCCTGTCCACATTCTGGGCAGTGATGCAAAAGCCTGTGCTGTCCTTCATGGGTGTTCAGATTCAAAAGAAACCTGGAAGCAGGAATCAAAGCTGGTAATTGTGTCTCTTTGTTGGACCAGTGTGATCAGAAAGGCGGCGCTGCTCGGAGCTGGTGGCAGGCAATGGGGTTTTGCCACCACCTTCCCACAGTGCTGCAGGAACCACAATGCCAACCCCCATGGAACGGGCAGGAGGAGCCAGCACCAGGAGCTGCCTCTTTGAAATCCCAGAATAAGAGATGTGATGCAGACACCAAGTTTTGTTAAGCTGAAAGAAAGCCTTATCAGATGGCGGGTCTTTTATGAATCACCTCTGTCTGGAGGGCTGCAGCTCATCGGGGCTGCTGGCATTTCGAGCAGTGATATTTAACCAACGATTTTTCTTTTTCTTCTTTTCTTTCATTTTTGCTCTTTGAGGTGTCTTCCTGAGATTTGTGATGGGGCATCCCTAAAGTTCCTCCTCCCGCACCAGGGAGACTTTTTGGGGGAGCATTTTGCTCCTGATGCAAAAGGATGAGAAAATTCTCAACTCCCATGGTGAGAGCTCATAGCAGGATGAATTCAAAACATTTAGGTGCTAGGACTTTAGGCAGGCACAGAGCTCATGTGAGTACTGTTAAGGGGAGAGTCGTGCCTGGAGTATAAACCAGATCACACACACCACGTAAAGTCCGAGCCTGCGTTTGCTCTTCACCCTGTCAGTGTATTAACAGGATTCCACTTGCACCCGAAATGGGAAAGCAGCTTAAAGAAGGCATTTGGAAAATAAAGCAGGCAAATAATCGGGCTACAGAGAAGAATGTGTCTGCTTTTTTTAAGGTGTATTCACAAGTTAATTCAGGTAGGAAATTATCCTGACAGGTAGTGAGTAAAGTTTGCTCCCGTAGGCTCTTTGTGCTTTATTTAGGGCTTAAATGAAGCGCAAAAGCTCATGAAAGACAGAAAATTCTTCAATGTGGAAGACAAGCCTGTGGAGGTGAAATGTGACTAATCCAACGCCACCTTGCCCCCAGTGATTTCAGCTGCTGCCCGAGAGCTGTGCAAGGGGCTGGCAGCCCCCGTTAATCAGCCCCTGGCATGCTCAGGGACCATGGTCAGAAAGCTGATTTCTCCACTACCTCTCTCCACATATAAATGGACTCTTTTAAGCTTTCCTGTGTATGCTTCAGGGTGCCAGGCTCCCAAGGAGGATAAAACACCCCTTGGAAGCACACTTGGTGTTTTCAAAACCATGCACTGCTGTCAGTGGGGTTATGAGCAGCCTGAACTGGGACAGTGCTGGTAGCTGCCAGAGGATTTTTTAATGTGTGGTTTTCCCCTCAAATGAGTAGTTTTCTGTTTTTTCTATGGTTGAGACATAGATACAAGCTATGCACCTTGCACTTACATTTTAATGTAGGAATGTTATTGCAGAGTCTGAGGTAATTACCTGGTTGTTCCTTTTACTGCATGTAATTACAACAAAATTCTACGGGGATAGTTTATAGCAACTCGGTGTGAAAATAAGGTACTTGAAAGCAGTGGTTGAGTTAGGTGATGTTTACGCTTCTTTCACTCTGAACAGGATTTGAAAAGAAATTTACCCACATCTTCCATATGCTAAGTAGCTTTTCCTAAGAAATTTTCATGGTAAACACACAGGGCTTGGTCCCAACATCTTAGGAGGCAGCTCTACTTTCCTGAAGTGTGATGAGCACCCACCTGAGAGGAGCTGAAAGCTGACCTCCCATTCTTGAGCTAGGGGGCACATCCTCCTTCCTCATTGTGCTGTTTGTCTGGGGCCACAGCAGCTCCTGCATTTTAGCAGGCACATACCAGGTAGAATTTATCCCCAGGGGTTTTCCTGAAGCCAGATTTTCACAGTGTCTTGAGCAAGAACAGCATTGCATCTTTTATAGCAAATACTTAAAATGTGATAACTGAAGACTTTTCTCTACCACACTGGGCCAGATCCTTTTTTTCTGCCTCTCTGTATGTACACATTGAATTGCACTGCTCAGCTATGTTTACATTGCTTGGCTATGCATGGAGAATCTGGCTGCCTTACCTGATGCTTAGCTGCCATTTCAGTGGCTAGGCTTCCTTTCTTCTTACCTCTGTGCTCTACCTACTCAACCAGACATAAAGGGTTTAGTGGGATTGGTAGCAGAGGTAATGGAGAGAGTCCTGTTGATTAGAACAGGACCTGAATCAGACCCTTCATTTTTCCTGGCTGTCACATGGGACACATTTATTGTTCTGGCCTTTTTTTTTTTTTCTTTCTTTCATCAGAATTCACTGTGGACATTTTTTCTATCATTATCTAAGAGTTTGTGGAAGGAAAAGTTGCATTTTAAAAAGTGCCTGTCTTGCTGCAATTTATTCTGCTCACTGTTTCCTGATTCTAGCTGTGCCCTCTTGCTCTAGCAGGGTTACAGAGGTTGCGTTTCCCCAGCACTAAGTAGAGAGAAAATCTCAAGGTGATCAGGAACCGTGCATGTAATATTCTTAATTGTTTTGTGCATCATTAAAATGTTCATGCATTTCATGTACTTTGGGCTCAAAATTGCCCATTCAGCTTTAGCAGGTAATTACAGGAGTGACCAGGCACTCACGGGGCACCCGTGTGCTTTTTGGAGGTGACAGATGGATGTGCCTGCACCTGGTCCATTGTTCTGTATTTCCTTTCTGGAAGGCTCTGTTATCACTGCACAAATGAACTGGAATCCTGCCCTGGGTCTGACTGCTCTCCAAGGAAAAAGGAGGGGAACAAAAGCACACCCCGTGTGGCCCCTGGCACCTACATGGAGCGGGCACCCGAGGCTCAGGAGCCACCAGAGGCTGCCTTGGCTGTCCAGGGGCTGCTCAGTGCTTGGAAAGGGGAGTAGAGGGGACAGACTTCGTGCTGTGCCTGTGGCAGGATCCTTGCAGAAAGTGCAGCCCCGGGGGACACGGAACAAAGGTGGCTGCGAGCCCTCTGCGCGCCTCGGGGCTCCTGACACACCTTCAGTCAGGCACAGGCTGCTCTGCTTGGAAGTAGGGCTCCCTGAGGTTCCCAGCTTTCCTGTCCCCAGATTTGGAGCTGGCATTAGGAGCTTCACTGCTTCTATCACCTCCTGATCTCCGCATCAGGGCACAGTCACCACAGGTGATGTCATTTTGGTGTGAGGGTGACGAGCTGAGTGCTAACACTGGAAACTCATTGCTGACTGCTCTGGGAAATGCATTACCTGTATTTCTGTATTAACATAGATTTTGCAGTCCATTTAACTTTTTTTTTTTTAAGTGTCTTCATTTTAAAGAGATCTATGCCTTTAAAAGGTGTTTTATGATAATGGAACAAAGTCTTGGTCAAGTGGAACAGATATTTTCAAACCACTGCGTCTAAGGGAATAGACTTCCCTCCCGAGAGGGGAAGACATGGTTGGCTCCCCTACCTTTTCAGGATCAGATGAGCTGAAATCTTGACCACAAGGTCTTAGATTAGACCAAATCCTCCATATTTGCAAGAGCCAGAAACTCTCAGAGATTATGCAGAAATATATACTGGCCCCATACATGGGCATTCATCACACACCCAGACGACATGAAGATGTTTAAATTACGTTACCAAAAAATGTGTCTTGATTTCAGTGGGAAATTGTGCAAGTAAAGGTTTGAGTCATGCACAGTGTGGAGCCCAGCCACTCCCTGGCTTGCAGGAGAGGTGTAGTCATAGGCACGTAGTTCTGGAAGTAGCTTCAACTGGATATCTCATCCATCCTCCTCAGTCTGATGGGAACAACGATAGTTACACTGTCCCTTGCTCAGACCTTGCATGGAGCAGTCTCAGAAGCCACCTCTGAGCACACCAACTTCACTTCAGTGCAGCCTGTTCCAGCCCATGGTAATTATTAGAGGTTGAGGGGACAAAATCTCCTAATATCTAACTTAAATCTCCTTTGCTGTAAATTATGCCAATTATTTCTTGTCTCAGGAATAATGGATGTGGAGAACAATATCCTTCTTTTTATAGCAGCCTTTTTTACATTCATTTTTGTATCAGACGAGTAGTCTCCTTTCAGTCTTCTTTTTTCCAAAGTAAAAATTTCCATTCCCCTAAGCTCACCACAGAACTGGGTTTTCTAAATCTTATCATCCTTGCAGCTCTCCCTTGGACTCTGCAAAGGTGGCTGTCCCTTCTTAAATGCTCTGCTGAAGCGTTTCTCTACATGAAACCAGAGCAGCATCAAGCAGAGTGGGA
The DNA here is from genome assembly GCA_013400575.1 of Peucedramus taeniatus. Lineage (NCBI taxonomy): Eukaryota > Metazoa > Chordata > Aves > Passeriformes > Fringillidae > Peucedramus > Peucedramus taeniatus. Next base: position 72,477 of record WBNO01019197.1, on the reverse strand, counting down.
TAAGAATGCCTTATAAATGTGTCAAAATGTGGGGGAATAAAAAGGCATTGGACTGGCCAAAATATTGATTTTTTTTTTTTTTAAGCTCAGAATAAAACTGGAATTGAAGTTTCTAAATTTCTTCTGCATTACACATTTTCTCTGCCAGTTGTCCTGTTTTGACCTTTCCTGTCCCCAGGAGGTTTGTACTGGCAACTTCTATTGTATTATAACAATCTGGTCCTGGTTAATCAATGCATAAAGCTCTCGGTCTCTACTCAGCTACATGTCTGTTTCCTCCTCTAAATCATTCATGCTTTCTCTGTTTTGGTGTTCAGCCACTCCACTAGTAAAACTTCTGAGAAAATTGCTTACCCTCTCCATCAAAGGGTAAGATTTCTGTATCTTGTAGGTCTGAGTTTCCTCTAAGTAATTGTTCTTACTCTGCCTTGGATTTCCATCTAAAAGAGCCTTAACCTGATATTTAATCAGCATTGGCAGTACTAGACCATTCATGGGGTTTTATGTCCTGAGGGTAAATAGCTCATTCCCTTCATTCTTCATTGAAAACAAGTACAGTCTGCACCCTTTGTCTCTCCCCTTAAAAAAAAAACCCAAACAAAACTTTACTGTATTGCCCACCGGCAAATATTTCATTATTTATTGCTTAACTGCTGCTTCATACTTGGCATTAAAGATGTAAAATAGGTTGGGACTGCTGGAGGAATAGCTATTAGTGGAGAGGGGGAGATGCAGACCCAAGACAGCTGTGCCAGTGCCATTTCTCACCCAGTGGTGCTCAGTGCCATTAGCCATGACAGCAAACCCTCCCAGCCAGCATGGGGAACCCTCACACCGTGGAGAACTTGGACTGGCTCCTCTGTGGCCTGCACCACAGAGAGACCCCATTTCCTCACTCGTTTCTGTTGGTTTGAAATGAGATCCAGAGTCTGCGGACGCGACCTCTCGAGAGGAGCTCCGTGCTTGATCATCCTCGTCGTATTTAACTGGGGTTTATAGTGTCCACTTGAGTCTACTGACACAGTGGGTGAGAAAATAGAGAATTAATCTTCTATCACATTGCCTTCTGTAGAGAAATTTACTAATTAAACATAGCAGAAAATTGCTTTAAAAGTAGCAGGAGGAAGGGGGGAGGAATCCTTCCTCTGTTGTGGGCATGGGCAGTATTAATTGCTACATGTCAATTTATTCATGCAAAACTTCTAACTGCGCCTCGTGTCCGCAGTGATATTGCTAACATGGCACTAGCTTTGCCCCTAACAAGGACTTGTGTTAGGAAAATAGAAGAATGTACCATAATTACTGTTTTGCTTCTGGTCGGTTTGCTTCGGCTTTTCTGTTCATATTTATCGGTGTTTCCAAATTTGAGAAAAATCCCTTGATAATTGCCTGTTCTCTAAGATCTTCTCACTGTGACAGTTGTCACACACACTGAGAATTTTCCATTTTAATATGCCACTCTGTTAGCTGCTAAGAGCACAGATAAGATAACGAGAAATGAAAGTCCCTTTTTTGAGCATTTTTGTTTTAAAATGATAACTTTAAATGTATTACTCTGTTTAGAAAGAAAATTCTGAGTGGGTGGCATGATGGGTAATGATATGTAAATGACCATTCATGCATGAAAATCAGGGCCACAGTTGAATGTATTAAGCAATGACTGATATAATCATTATTTTGGATTTTGCATCTGAAGAAGGGGGGGATTGCAGATATCAAGTGAATTGCATATTTAAAGAAAACATTAATGTGCACATAGAATAAAGAATATTTATTACATGTTTGCATTAAGTATTCTAGTGTTATGCTGTTTGAGCTTAAATAAGGTCAATAAGCTGGGTTGATGCTTTTTATATTATGTCTGACTCTCATTTTGGCAGATCCTCCCTTTCCCTCTTCGTACAGGATGCCATCAGAGTTCTAAGTTTGTAATGTCAACTCTTCAAGCTCCCTATAATGCGTTTATCTACAGAAAGCTGCCTCTTGCTCACATGGGGGAGAGCTCAGGGAAAGCCAGTTGCTCACGTTTTTAGAGCAATATTTGAAAGTTTACCATGGCTGGGATGCCTTTGTCTCTATGGGGTCTACGGGCGCTTGCCATGTCAGTGGGATGCTGGGGGAAAGTTGGTGCTGCAGGTCTGGGGAGCTCTGGGGGTCCTTGCCCAGGAGGTGACAGTGTAACTCACTCCTTTGCTCCCAGCCAGGGCTCTGCAGCTGCTCTGCTTTCCGAGTGCTGCTTTCATGGGGAGACTGAAATCAGGAGAGGACGACTTGAGAGGTGCAGGCACACAGTCTGTGGTGATTGTGAGTGGGGCTGGGCCCAGCCTCATCCCCAGTGGGTGCAGCTGTGAGGAGCAGGTGAGCAGCACTGACAGCAATGAGCCATGGAGTGCCCAGGGGCACTGAGCAACCCCCAAAGGGAGCAGAGGGCACACAGGGGCACTGCAGGAACACCAGGGCTACAAAAGGCTGGGCTGAAGGACAAGAAGGGCAGATGCTTGCAGCCTTCTGAAGTGACATGCTGTTACTGAGTATGGGTGATGTGGCATGGTGTTACTCTGTTTGGGTGAATGCTTAAAGTTTTCTGAAATTGTCTGGTGATGCTCTGTGTATCGTGGCCATCTCGACTGCGACATATGCTGTGGCAGAGAGGGGATGTTTTCCTGTTTCATCTCGTTTTGTGTTATGAACTTTAAAGGAAAAGGAGAATTCTGTTTTGGAATATGAGAAAAATAAGCTCCTGTTATACAATATCTACTTTAACAGATTCCTTGTGTCAGAGGTAGAAAATAGCTGTGGTGGTAACTAAAATTAATGCACCTGAAGTTTGGAGAGCATTATGCTGAATGTCCACGATACATTCTCTGTCCCCCTCAGCAGCAGCTTATGATCAATTTTGCTACTCTGTCCTTACCTAATTATCGCTGTCGCTAATGAAGGGAAGTAGAGAAAAACATGTCTTAGTAGGTTAATAAGCCATCCAGAAAATTATATTAGCATGATCAATCCTTAATGATTATGGTTTCTCATAATATTAGATCACCTGAAAGGTGTTTTTGGCAGAAATGTGAGGGGCAGTATGTATCATTTCACAGCCGTTCTTCCAGGAGTGCTCAGTTAGTGCTTAGAGAGAAATTCTGTCTAACTTTGACTCGGGAGTTTTGACTGCTCACAAACATTTATTTACTCAGTGGAACTGGCTCATTTTGTCATGCAAGGATCTAGAAGGGCAGCAAGTGTGGGGGATTTTCTGCTTTCCCTTCTTCCACAAATATTTGTGGGCATGTTTTGTGTGAATAACTTGTCAGTCTCAGATCAGTCTGACCACCTTGCAGCTGGCATTTCCCCCTTTCCTCTCTCCATGATGATGCACCTTCATTTGCAATCTAGCATCTGGATCTAGCATGTGTCAGGATTTCTTTCAATTCTTTGGGTTTTTTGTCATTGTTTCTTCTTTAAGTACCCGTGTAGCCACCGCTGCAGCTTACTCAGGACATGTTTGCTTCAAGGAAAGCATTTCTCTTAGAGCATGTCCAAAGAATTAAAGCAAATAGCAGAGGGTAACGATCCTCAAACATCAGACTCATCAGACTCCTTTTTTTATTTTATTTATTTAAAGATTTCCCCCAAATTAAACTGAATCACAGTCCTCCCTTTTAATTTGTTAATTACACTTCTGCAATGGTAATGCAATCAGTGAATATAGCTAAAGTGTTTGTGTGTGGGAATCAGTATTAATGAGAAAGAACATATTTGCAAAGTGTGATATGTATCAGCTGTTTGCCTTGTGTCTGTCTGCTGGGGTAAGGCTGCTCTCAACTGGACCCAGCTCAGCTGCAGGAAGAAAAAGGGAAGAGTCCCTTCCAGGTCATTCATTCCCTGTAGTCCCTTTTACACTTCCCATACTCAGGGAATGTAGGGGCAGGGTGCACTGCCATTTGGGGCAGGGTAGTGCCCCAATTTTGGGCAGCAGAGCTCTTGGAGAGCTCAAGCTCAGCAGCTGTGGTCCCCTGGCCAAAGCAGCACGCTGGGGTTTTGCAGCCTGCGTGCCCCAAGTGACTTCACAGGTGACAGAACTCTGAGCGAGCTCATAAAGGTTAATCACGACTAAGTGAGAATGAAATCTGGCATTTTCCTGCTGGGCTTCCAATTTTCTGTATATTCAGTGTATTGAAGCTAAGTGAGATTAAATGTTTAAACCTTTTGTGCCATATGGCTCCCCCTATATCATAAGCTCGTCTGTAAAATTATACTCAGAAGGGTGGCATTGTTCTGGTGTAAATGGATTCAAATCCACACCTTCCTGCTGCTTCAAACTCAAAGCTGAGTTTGAAGTGTCACACTCAGCCTGTTTGTCCTGCTAGTAGAGGTCTGGGAGGCTTTTTCTCCTAGTCATGTAAATTCTGGGTGACAGCACAAAATTAGATCCCCTGTTTATTCACAGACCTGGTTCTTGGAGGCTCCTGCTCCTAAATCCTGGCCACCCTTGCAGGAGTGGCTGTGCTGCTCATTCATGAGCTGCCTTGCCTTTCTGCCTGGGTTATCAGCAGTGCTACCAGTATTTCTCATGGATTTTGTGCTGGACACAACTACTCTACTGCATAAACCATAAACCAGGGAGTGCTTTAAGCCAGTACTCATGCACTGCCTCTACCTGCCCACTAATCTCGTGAATAAAAGGGAAAAACTGCTTGATTGGTTTTTTTTTTTTTTTTCCCCCATTTTCATGCAATTAACTGATGCCATATGTTTTCATGTTTGGTGAAGAGTAGGGTTATGTAAAAGATATGATCTGTGTTGCATAAATATTGTATCTCCTCCAGCAAGACTTGGAGGCTTTGCAGCTGCCCTCGTCTCAGCTTCTGGCAGGTTCTTTAGGTGCCAGCACTGCTGTGCACCCTGAGCTGCAGCAGAGACCCAAGAACTACCTACCCTACAGCCTTGGGAAGGCAAAAATACCTCCACATGTGTCAGGAGGGATGTCTTAACAGCTAGCTCTGAGATGCATTTTGGCTTTGTTTTTGTTTTTGAAGGGAGTTCTCACAGGAGCAAACTCGGGGATGAGCCCTGTTGTACAGTTCAGAGGATCAGATCAGTGGTGGCAATTGCAGATCAGGGAGTGCTACTGCAAAAGTACTCAATTCTGGGGTAGGAGCTGTGAAGGGGGATTGGGGATCCATGAGCTGATGGAGGAGGAGGCAGCTGAGGAGCCATCTCATGGCTCTCAGTCATGAGGTGACAGACTGGCTGAGCGTGGGTTGTGACTGTCAGCTCTGGCACCCCACTGGACTGCCCCCTTCTGAGACCCCACTACTAAAAATGAGTTTGGCAAACGCTTGATGCTCCTGAGCCCCAAGGCAGCTCCAGCTCTCTGTTACATGTGTGTAACCTGCATTAACACCACAGAAATCAAGAGAAAGGAGTATTACATGGAAGAAGAGTGGAGAGGGAGAAGAAAACTGCTCCTCTTGTTGAATCCAGTGATAGGTAAACCCAAGTCATTTTTACAGTGGATCCACTTTACACACTGCTGCTGATTATGTAAATGGGACATCAACTAAATTGGACTTTCACTTGCTCTGGCATTCCTTTCCATTGCCAGAGTGATTTTACAGCAGCTTTAGTCTAAATGAAAACCAGGACCACTGTCTGCCATCCATGTTTTAGGATTTAAAAACCAGTCATTTCCCAAGATAATTGTGGTGCAGTTGAGACTAGGAGCAGCTTCCCAAAAATTGGTTAATACCCAGATTTGGGTTTCTTCACTGGCTTAAATGGAGTGGAATATTATCTCCTCTATAGTCTGCCTAAAAGATAGATTTGATGTCTGCAAGCAAAGACATGAAATTGCTATAGGCTTCCATTCTTATAGCCTGCCACCTATTTGATTTATGTGATAAGTGATCTCAGATGACCCTCCAAGGCACTGAACCATTAGAGAGTTATGTTGCACAGTGATAAGAAATCTTCAGAGATACCTAAATCTTCTTTTACCACTGGGAGTTTCATCTGTTCTGGAATAAAGAACATTTTTATGTATGATGTTGCTATCTTGCTAGCCATACTAATATTCAAAAGGATACACAGACTTAAATCAACAGCAAAGTGACAAAGATCTTAAAACTGAAGTAGTCACCAAGTGGATGCCAGACAGCTCTTTTAGGTTTTATCTTTGTTCCTTTCATTCTGTTTCTTGAAAGATGAGTAGCTGTAAGGGTTCACATTTAAGACTTCTGTTAATCTTTCCACCAGGTAGGAAACTGGCAAAAGCACCCTTTCAGTGTGGAAAGCCCTTGAAAGTCACATCACCCATCTGGGACTTGCTTATTTTAGTCTTTGTGAAAACATGGCTTTGGATATTTTATTTTCTTTCACTGAATTTCTGTAAATTCGGTGATGCAGGTTTCTCTCTGCCTCAAATAAATGAAAATGCTCAGAACCTCAGGTGGGATGTGAATTCTTGGGAGAGGTCAGGAAAAGCAGAGTTGGGTAATTTCTGTGCTTTATGTCCAACTGTAACATCTTCTCCTACAGAGGAAGGCAGCTCTGCCTCGTATTCCTCTAACTGAGCCTACACCTCATGCAGAATTTGTAAGTACCATTGTTCCAGCAGGCATAGAGCCCACACATCCCATCTACAGAATTCCATCCTGGCCCACTACACTTCTTTCTGGCACACAGGACCAGCCACCCAGAAGCAGCTCACACTTGACTCTGCTTCAGGGTAACCTGTGATGTCCATTTTCTGACAAATAAGAAAAGCGTTAAGACATTGGGCACTTTCCTGGCTGCAGCTTCCTACCCACCTTGACACAGTGCTGAGCTTTAATGATCTGTGGGGCCAGGCAAGTCAACCTGAGGGAGGAATCAGACATCATCTTTTTTCATTTTTTCTTGATCCTGAAAAATCTTCTGGTCCTTGCATTTAGGGCTACTGTAATTCCCTTCCAGGCTCCTTAATAATTGCCTTGATTAGTGACCCGTGGTGTTGCATCCTCCCAGCTGTGGCCATCTCCACTTGGTTATTTTGTTCATCCTGTTGTGCATATTGCAATACATAAAAGCAGGGACTGATGCCACCAAAGCTTTGGCAGTATTGCAGGCATGTTTTCCAAAAAGATGTATCTATCTCTTGAAAATTCTTCTCCAAGGAAGTGAGGCTTCTCTTTAAATTAACGCAAGGCAAAGGTGAATAGTCCCCATGTGCTATTTTGGCTTTTTACTCAAAGCTGTTCATGAGAGGAAGCTCTTGGCAAAATTAAATGAGCCTACTCTTCCTCACACTGGCAAACACTGTCAGTGCTGGTCATTGTACACCTTCATAAAGGTGCTGGCACCTGAATCTGCCGTGCTGGCAGCCCACACACACCAGGCAAATGTCAAATTTTGTAGGGAGACCACACAATGGTGCAATAAGCACAGCTGTTTCATGTCAGTGTTCAGAAAGCTTACAATAGGGTTTTATTCAGTGAGCCATTCCTTTTGTAACACCATTACAGTTATTTGCTAGGAGAAACTGGCCTCGACTAAGCGCATTTAATTTTTTATCAAATGTACTGTGGGAACTGCGGGAATATGCATGAGACAGCAACAAGAAAGTGGTGTTTGTTTAGAATAAATACACCTTGAGTAAGAATTGAATCTGTTCCCTCCTGGCCATGGTTGTAGAAATGCAGAGAAGTCCCTGCAGATGTCTGTGTAGGGTCATGGCCTGGCTTCAGACACGGATGCTGCAGAGTCCTCCAGACCTGCTGAAAGGAGAGAGCTGCAGGCAGACAGGTGCAGAGGAGCAGCGCTGTTCCTGGAAAACATTCCCATCCCATCCACTTTAGCCATGATAATTGAGGTTTGCAGGGTGGGAATGCTGCCAGGGGAGACCCTTGAGCCCCCCCAGGCTGGGTGACAGCTGGAGAAGGCTCCTGAGGTTTCTGAGATGTTGAGCTGGGCCAAGCAAGGGGCCAGCTGGGCTGACAGAGCTGCTCCAGGTGTTTGGGAAAGTGCTGCTGGAAAACTGGGGGTGGTGGGAAAAGGAAAGAAGACCCAAGAGAATTAGAGGGCATGACAGGAAGGAAGACAGGAGGTAAAAAGTAAAGACAGAGCAGCAATGCTTAGTAGTAGTATGAAACAATTTTTGTACTAGTTATTCCCCAAACTCAGGGCACTCTTAGACAGTTTTGATGCACTGTGAGACTCCGTATCCAGGGCAGAAGCACAAGATGTGGGTGAACTCAGCACAGGGCTGTGCACAAGGGTGAGCTGCTCCAGAAGTGCTGCTTTCCTGCCTGACATCAACTCAGCATTGGACTGAAAAATCATGAATCAGCCCTACAAAAGTAGTTTTTAAAAATTATAAACATGAGAGTTCCTGGTGTTTGTTACACTCACAAGCATTTTCTGCACCGCTCTAAAGCTTAGGCACACCTTTCAAAACAAGTGGATATTTGGAAACCAAGATCCATATATGTTGAGATAATCAACTGGTGATGATTTTTAAGGAAAAAAAACATAAGCTGAGAATCACAGTATAAATATGAGAGCTGAAAAACACTGCAAATTGAGTCTGTCTGGCATCAAAGCAGTGCCAGGCTCTATCTACATGGTCTTTAGCAATAAGATAAGAGCACATTTTATCTGAGCAATCTGAGCTGGCTGGGTGCATCTAGTTCCTCCTCAAAAACCCTGCTAGGTGTTTACATCGAGTAAAGTCATCCCATTAACCTTTTCCAGCACTTGGCTGAGAATGGCAAGGCAGAGGTATCCAAAGATGGGACCTGAGGCAGTATAAACCCTGAGAAAGGGGGGTCTGATTTCCCAGGCAGCCAGCTCAGGTATGGCACAGCCCCAGTGCTGTTTAAATCACCTGCCCTATATAGCAGAGAGGGGGTTTCAAGGACTCACCTGTGGTGCTGTGGAGGAACCATCAAAGGCACGTTGGTGGGAAGGAGAATATTTCAGGTCTCCTTAAGAAGTTCTGCGTTGGGTCCTGAGCTGGGCACAGCCACTGTTTTCCCCTGCAATAAGTGATTTCCCCAGAGTGTTTGTGGGTGTGAGGGAGGGCAAATTTGTATTTATTGAGATGGAGCCAGCTGGCAGGAGTAAAGCAGAGCAAGGCACGTCAGAGTTTGAATTTATTACCAATCCTGTAGGCCATTTTCCGTTCATTTTGACGGTAATGCCGTTCTGAGCCTCTGCCAGACTTTGAGGGCAGAGTCATTGGCGAGTTGACCCCCTGCTTCACACCCTTCATTTTTCTCACTTTGCAGGTTTTGACTGAGCTAATGCTTTCAGGAAAAAGGCTTATTGATTAGAGTGAAGTCGCTTGCAGCATCTGGGCTTTTATTGGTGCAGCTTGCGAGGTGTTGTTAGCTGTCTGGTAGTGCAGGTAGTGCTTGTTCTCACACATTTAGTAAATTCTGCTGGCTTCTATGCCCTCCTTGCTTAGACCTTTCTCACTTTTCCCACTCACCTTCTCACCTGCCCAGAGCACTCCTGTTAGGACTGAAGTGTGTGGCAAGATCACCTCAGCTGGTCTGAAGAGCATCCTCCTCCACTACACTTTAATTAGCACATTGTCTTTCGTTCTGCAATGCAAAAATGGCCATCAGCTCTCACTTCCATTTGATTTTGTTATTACCTAGATTTTATAGCTGAAAACAAGCATGTATCCTGTTAGGATGAGCTAGAGCAAGCCTTTTTTTGAAGTTTTTCTTTCAACAATAGCAAAGATATCCCGCCATGAGGAGTCAAGTCAGAACCAGGGCTTGTGATAAGCACGTGTCTGATCACATCGATCAAAGGAAGACTACATGAGAGTAGTCATAATTCATAATTCATTATAGTCATATTTTGTATATTCAAGCATGTGGTGATGTTTTATATTGTTTCTTTGTTGTGTTCTCCAGTGTAGTTGAAAGATATTGAACAAGGATTGTTATAATAGTCCTAAAAAGCTGTGTGAAGACTGAGCTGAGGCTTTCTTGAGTTTGCCCTATTACCTTCAGAGTCGTGTCAGCAAAGAGAGGTTCAGGGATCTCTGTCTACCCAGTGTTGCCACCTGATTGTCTCTCACTCTCATGGCTCCCCAGCTACTCTTCCCACTCCCCTTTACTCCTCACAGTATGGTCTGTGGGGCAAGGCACCTGCATGTCCCCTGTGGCACTTTGTGTGCCAGACCTGATGCTCTGCATACTCCTAACCATGCCACTGGAGCTGCTCTTCTGGAAATAGTGAGGAATTCCTTGGCATCCTGGCTTTGCCACTCATCAAGCACTGTGAGAAGACACTCAGCAAGGGTTATTCAGCAGCTCAAGCACAAAGATTTTGATGTTTATGTTTTAAAACCTCTAAACCACCAATCCAGCTGCTAATAGAGCATGAGTCTGGGCAGCTGTGTGGGTAAAGCCCTAGTATGATTTTTTGGGGGGGTGTAGCTACAACCATTTTGTAGGTCTGTACCTACAGAAGATTGATTCAAAGAGATTAAATGTAAAGAGGAATCAGAGATGTCTGCAGTGGGAGTGGGCAGTTTTGGGGCTTTTCGTTTTCTCCTGATGTTACAGGAAATAAGCACTGGGTCAGACCAATCTACTGATGATACTTTCAATCTGGTTTTTTTTCAGCTAGGGAGACAGAGTAAAGTGCCTCAGAAATGGTTTCTTTCTTGTGGGACCTGCAAACAATACTGACATTCTTGAAATCACAGCTATCTAATCTGAGCACTGTGAGAATGCCAGAGAAGGACCAAATGATTAAAACAGGAGCTGTTGTGGTCACCACAGTCCATTGACTCTGTAAATTGTGTGTAGTGCCTTCACAGCTGAGAATTTATATTGCTTAGGAGATTGACATAGTCTCTGAAGTGACTTTCAGGTAATGTTAGTGACATTCTAACCCTTGTTAGCACATTTCTTTGGACTCTCAAAGTTGATAATCTTGCTAATAAAATGGGAATTTGCAGCTTAACAGTTTTCAGTTATGTGAGTAATAAGTGGTGGGCTTCAGTGATTAGCCTCCCTGGAGCCCTAGTATGTTCCTGCAGAGCCTTGGTGTTAAAACCTCAATAGCTGCTAACATGAAAACTAACATGCATGAGAAGAAGACTCATTTTCTGTCTTAGAAGAGGAATCCAGAAGCTAGATTATTTTTTGCTAACAGTTTTTTCCAGTTGGGTTAGAAAAGAAGTGCAAATCAGCAAGTGCAGTGAGGAGGAAAAAAGAAAAAAGAGTCACCTTAGAAAATAAGCATCCACTAGTCCTCAAGCTAGAAAGCAGCAGGAAATATTGGGAAAATAACTCGTTGTAAGATGTCTGATTTATCAAAGCACTTATCTGCACAGCATGGAGAAAACAAGCCCTGTGTGTGTCAGTTCTGGGTGTGGGTGCACATGCCAGTGGGTATGTTTGTGTAGGGAGAGAAAACACACCTATAAGAAATGTAAAGAATAATGTTATCTGTATTACTGACAACAGAAAGAGCATAAACAGGAGATAAAGAGCTGTCTTTTTTTGTAAGGACTGCTGCACATTTGCACATTTAATGACAACGTGCACATTGACTATGGAAAGCTAAAGCTGGCCACAGGACTTCTTAAGAAAAATATGAAGGAATGATCTATTATTTTCAAATAGAAATTCAGAACTGCAATGTGCTGTAGAGTGGATGATCTTCTCCAAATCACTTACTTCTCTTCAACATGCTCAGTCTTTCAAATGCCTTTTTTAATGGTTTAAGTAGCTGTTTCACTTATTCTGTGATGTAGAGCCACGTGAGGTCCCTGGTGAAGCGACATGTGCTGGGCAGGGATGAATAGAAATGTTCCAGGGAGGAAGAAAACAGGGCATATGTTTCAAATTAAAAGGAAATGCAAGGGAAGTGATTTGCAGAATAACAAAATAAAGAAATTAAAGCTCCATTCCATAAAGTATATATTCTCACCCTCCTGAACTGGAGCAATTGTCGTGTTTCTGATAGGTGAGGAATGCCTGGCTGTTGTGAGAAGTCATCTGCCCATAGGTGCCATAGGCACTTGTTACATGTCCTGCCTAATATCTTAACCACTGGAAATCCCCTGCCACAATTGGCTGTCAGAGTTATCTCCTCAGTAAGAGAGGTTTTGATGTGTAAAATGTAAATGAAACATTGCAGGCCTGGATGCAGCTGCAGGGAGGTGGGCAGGATCTCATATGAGCCTTGTGATGCTGTGGGGCCAGAATCACATGGGCAGCACATGAAGGTCTGATGGTGTGAGGATGTGGCACTTGGACTCCTTGTCCACCCTCATACACTGGCTTTTATAAAAAGTGAGCCTCCAGAGTTTCTCAGTCATTTAAGGAAGCAGAAAAACCACAGCTCGGACCCTCCCTGTAAAGCCTGACAACGCAGTAGACCAAAAATCCAGAGTGGGTTTTTCCTGGTTTCCCCTTTGGTTTTTTGTACATGAATTTTATGGATATAAAGGTGAGCAAATTTGTACAAATAGAGCGAAGCTACCTTTTATTTTTCCTTTTGGGATAATCAGAATGCTTTTCATAGGTGATTTTTTTCGGTTTAATATAGTCTAAATTCAAGCATGACTGATAGAAAATTAATGCAGCATAGTCCATACCTAAAAATACCAACACTTCCTTTGACTATATTAAGGCTCAGGAAAAAAGCATTTTAGATAAGTCATCTACCTTTGGTATTTCTGTGATTTCTATCACTGTAGTATCTAAGCTTATCACAATATTTTAATATACTTGTTTCCACATTCTCTGTTGGGAGAAAATGATATTATTCCTGTTATCACATAGTGGGAAGCATGGCAATGGTTATATAACTTGTCCAGGATAGGGAAGCAAATTTGTTGAAAATCAGGCATTGGAGTCACCCTTGCTCTTCTAGGAGCAAAAGCCTTTTCTCCTCAAACAGCTTTGAGAAAGCCTGGGATTCTTGTCCTTTTTTGAGCAAATAACAAAAGCAGCTTATTCAAAGTCAGAGCCCTCTGACACAGAAGCCTCTGATGACAACCTGGATGTACATCAGGCAGATGATTTGTCCAGGGGATGTCACTGGGGCTACCAGCACACTCCAACGTGTCCACCAGCTTTGGTGGGTTGCGCCCAGGTGTGCAGAAGCCTGCATCACGGTGCTGACTCCAAATGCAAGAGAGATGACACTGCAGAGGCTGTTGGTGCAGATAACAGCATCAGTCAGAGCTGATTGATGCTTAAAGTCTGCGTTGGTTTAATAACTCTGCAGCTGGCAGGAGGATATCGCTAGGTACGGTGTCTTGCTGGAGTGTGGCATCTTTCAAAAGATACCAGAGGGTGTTTATGCACTTCACTAGAAGCATAGATAATGTTTCTTTTGGATCTTTTAACAAACCTTCTTCTTGATGCCTACCTTAGTGGTCTCTTTCTGTCTTTCAGTACTCAGCCATCAGTATTTTTTCACAGACCTCTTGCACCCATATTTTTATTCGCCCTTTAGTCCCTTCTTGTTTTTGGCTTACGGGCCAGGTACAAACCTTACACAATTGCAGACATCAGCACTGACTTTCCCCTGGTTTCAAATTTAACCTGTGCTGGAGATTGTCCTCTCCTCTGGACAGCACTAAATCTTCCCTGCCAGAGATAACTAGTCCTTGGGGCTCATAGCTCTGCTTCTGCAGAGAAAAATGTTTTGCCTTTGGAGTGGGCTAGATTGCACCACACGGCAGATAATTTCAAAACATTTTCCAGGAAAGCATCCCCTTGGGGCCATCTCAAGGCCTTCACGGGTAAAGGACACGAGGCAGCATGTGATGCTATCAATGCCCCTCTGTTATTTTCCCAGGGAACAAAGCAGTAAGGCTCAGCGGGGACACGACCTTCCTGGGCTGCAGCTTGAAGGGGTCATTGATTAAGGGGAGAGGGAAAAGGAAGGGTTTTTCTCTGGTTTTCCTTTTAACTCTGTAATTGAGGGGATTTATCACAGGCCAGCATGGAAATCTCTGTGTTGGCCCACTCAGGAGCCCTGTTGGCCAGCCATCAGCTTTGTGAGCAGCGCATTAAGCTGATGCAGTGAATAGATTTTTCTAGAGAGAGAGAGAAGTGATTTGCTACAGTGCTGTCTTTACTAATGTATATTCTTCTGCTTTCCATCAAACAGTCAATGAAGGCTCAGGTGAAACCAGTCAAAAAGAGACATCGACCTGTGACATTTGCCAGTTTGGGGCAGAGTGCGACGAAGATGCAGAGGATGTTTGGTACAGTAATTTGCTCTACTCTTCTATTTTAATGAATGTTGTATTATTTAAAGGTACTGTGGTTTGGAGAGCATTACAAATGTTAGATACTCAGTTTTTTTGCACACAGAGATTCATCTCAAAGTGACTGAGGTGGTTATGACTCTGAAAAAATGTATAAAACACTCTGGTTTATAATTTTGGAACATGCACAATTTAGACCAAGTTTAGAAACACAGTTATCCATTTTGTTGCCATTATAACTTATGTTATTCCATCTGGGGTTTTACAGCTTCATACTTCAGTAAAAATAGAATTGGGAAAAATAATTGACCTGAAGCTTTTCCAGTTAAAAAGTATCATTAGTATTATCATCATGTTAATTCATGTGTGGCATTAGAAAAGCTGGGAAATCTGTCTCGCTTTTTCCTGGTTTATTGGAGATGAAAACCTTGCCCTCAATAGCTTGAAAAAATGCGAGAGTACATTTAGACATTTTCTCAATGGAAATGATTTTAGTTTTTGTTTTTTAAAAGGGGTTTCAAAATGATTCAGTTTTTTTTTTATTTTAAACCTTAATTACATAAGCTGGAGGGAAATTTTTATTTTTCATTTTGCGTAGGATATATGCAAACTTATATTAAGCCAACTCTGAGCTAATAATTTCATTGTGATTTTGGAGCAGCCAATAGGTCACAAAGGTCACTATTCACAGAGCTATATTTCTAACACTGCCCTAATGCCACACCTCCTGTTTCTCTCTAAGTAACTAAAACAGATTTAGAGAGATGACAAAATGACCATGCAAATGTCAGAGCTGTTGTCTGGATGGTGCTTCTGGAGCTGTGGGCTAGTGGTAGCTAAAGAGTGGACAGACAAACTGGGCAGTGAGGTGTCAGTAAAACAGTGAGGCCAGAGCTCCAGTGTGGAGAATCAGAATGGAGCAGAGAGGAGTCAATAAATGAATGAATGGTGAACATGATAGCTGGGCCCAGTGTTGGGCAGCTGGCCCCACCCAGGCAAGGCATCCGTGCACCCTTGTCAGGCATGAAATTAGGAACAGTTCTGCTCTTGAGTGAAGGAGCTCAGGAATATGGTCATGGTAACCATTTGTGCTCAGTTTGGTTTTGTCTTGCCAGCCTCTTAGTAATCAGTAATCTCTGGTTCTAGTCCTTAAAAAAACCTTGAGCAAAGCAACCACCTTGCTCTGGTTTCAGTCATCAAAGGAGATTGTGGTGTTGAAAAACAGGAGCAAGGTGCATCATGGTTATAGGTTTCAGTAATGTAATGAAATTTGTGAGTAAGAAATTGCCTAATGTTGACTTTGCTTAAGAAAATTACCCCAGGTGTTATGATTTTCATTGTCTCCTTGACTGGTTGTCCTTGAGAGCTTTGGTGGCGCAGTGTAGAAACAAAACCATGGTGAAATTAATATATCAAAATTCACAGTCTAGTGCTCATGTTTTCATAATTAAGTGTGCTTCCAAATTGGAAAGCAGGAGAAGAGAGGGGCAAGGAATAAAATTAGCTACAAGATAACATTATTAATCATAAGCACTGAGTAGCAGTGTTTATTTTTTTCCAGAAATAGCTTGGTAAAACTGCCTGATCCAACTTACCCCAGTGTTCCCACTGCAGCTTTTGCACAATCTAATTCCTCCCCTTTGAAACAACTTGGCTTTTACAGAGCAGCATAATGATGGCAGGAGCTGAGGTGCTCAGTCTTTATTGACAGGCACTCTTTCTGCAGGGGAAGGTGCTTCTGGGGGCAGGAAGCAGGGAAGGGTGGCACTGGGAAGATGCTCTCAGACAAAATGTTAGGAGGCAGGAAAGCCAATTCCTATCCAAAAACCCAAACCCCATGTAAAGCCTGTGAAAGGTCTGCTTTGAAGTAAGCAACTTCATATGCCATTGCAGAGCTCTATTTTCCTGTCCTTGCCCCCTGATTAGTGACAAGACCATCTTCCTAAACAAAGAGCCTCTGGTTGTCAGCTTTTCATTATTTTTATTTCTAGAATAAAAGTGGACTATGTATGGAGGTTGTAGATCCCTCTTTCCAATATATTTTATTTGAATTTTCATGTTTGGCACCAGAGGCATGTATTGCCCCACTCCCCTTGCCAAGAAATGTCAATTTATTATTTGTTCACAGTTTTTATGTGAATCAAGTATCAGATGTAAGTAGGAATCCTTTAGTTCTCTCACCTGACTGATGAGGTTTGTAAAATCCAAATGGGGCCAGCAGTTCCTGGTGGTCCTGAGACCTGCTATTACAGGATGTCAATCCCAGCACCAGTAGCAAATCCATGTCAGGAACAGTCTGAGGGTGCAGGGTCAGTGCCTGATCTGCTCCAGGTGAGAGGAATGCAGGCTGGAAGAAAGCCAGACTTCAGAGAGCTGGAGATGCAAGGCTGGCTGTTTGCCTACTATTTCTAGGGTGCCAGAATAGATCAGAAAAGATAGCACAGGTGTGATAGCAGATGTGGTCAGGCTGCTGATGATTTAAAGTGACAATTGACATTCTTCTGCATTGTCACAGTCTATATTTTGCAGACCGTTATCTCTGGTTTAACTTTTTTATTCATTGCCAGTTGTCACTCATCTAAATTGTGCTATTGTGCTCTGTCACCATTATTTTTAATTCTTTTTATTTGCGTGAAACCAATCTGTTAATAGGTAGACTCCTGGGATTCTAATGGGGGGTTGGCACACAGAAGATTACTTGAAGGGGTAAGATTTGTGTGAGCATTTTCTGGAAAGTAAGGAGAAAAGGCAGGGAAGAAAAGTGTAATAACAGGTTTTCCATGGCATGCAGAAGCACACATGTTATTATCCCATTCTGCAGTCAAGTATAATGAGAGTGAATGCAATTTGGCATTCCATTAGTGAATCTCTAAGTTGAAAACAAAGACTGTTCACTTGAAAGTCTTTAACATCTTGCTGCTTTAATATGTGAAAGCTTCTTGTCACTAAGAGGATCGTGTATTACTGGCATTATTCCCACCTTTAATGCATTTTGCACCAGTGGGCTTCATGAATATTTAAAGCAGGGCAGTGGCTACACTCTTTAGCACGGGGTTGCAATCTATTGGTAAATCAGACATTTGGTGTTGCTTGCTTTGGGTTTTATTTCTGAGCTGGCTAAGGAATAATTGATTTTGTAAGACAGAGCTACTCAACACAACACCCTGAGAGATATACTTAAAAGGAATTGAAGAATGAGGCGTAACGTTTTGAGCCGTGGTGTATTGCTCAGATCTTCCAAAAAGCATCTATGAAACACTCACTGTACACAAATAGTGCTCACCAAATGGAGTGGATTAGTGTCAGTGCAGAACCACGTCAGAAACCTGGGTTCCAGCATTAATCTCCTTCTTATGGATCACTGAGGAAATAAGAGCACTCCCTACACTGGACAAGCCATGGTTTGGATAAATACTGGGCAGCTGTTTCAGAAGTCCACCAATATGTCCAAAGTGGAAAGAGATAAATAATAAGAAAGATCCTTTGGTTGAGTTTCCAGTTGGAAAATGCTGACAATAGAGAGGACAGGAGTATTTTCTTAAAACAAGATTAAAGCCTGCAAACCTCTGACTTGCAGAGTTAATCAAAATCAAAATGATGAATTGGGGTTAAATATGCATACTTTCCCTTTGCATTCCAATATCAGCAGGTCAGCCAGCAGCAGTGTGGAAGTGCAGCAGTGCCCACAGTAAGATGCAGGTTGCTAGCTGGAAGGCAGACACACAGCAGTGTGTGCTCAGAGAGAGCCTCCCCTACAGCCTGGCAGTGTCCAAGGAGGTGAGGAGGCCTCCTCCAGAGTGCTCCTCTGCTGGAGCACTCCTTCCTCCCTGCTGGAGGCTGCAGGTGGAGGAGAGAGGCAGCAGTTCCCTGGCAGGAGGTGCCTAACCCTGGAACAGGCCACTTGAGGGCTTGTACCAGTGATAAAAAGGTGCCCAAATGCCCCTGCTGCTTCCTGCAACGTGGTCCCACTCGTGCCAAGGACTTCTCCTTGGCTGGCAGTGGCACATCATGCTCTGCAATAGACACTGTGCTCATGGTAGGAAACTTTCTTCCCTCCTCACAAGCCTGGTCTGCAATGGAGGAGCCTTTTCCATTCCTTGCAAGTGGACAAGGATCCCACTGGGCAGGTTCAGAGAAGATGCTGAAGCCATTCTTTGGGGTCACTGATGGCCCCAAGCTGGGAGCTTGGAGGGAGGCATCCAGGCCTGGAGGAAGGGAGCTGGGCTTGGTCAGTGGGGAAGGAAGGAGGGCTGGTCCCAGGTGGGCTGGGTGGCATTCCCAGTGAGGCAGTGACACTGCAGCATAATTACAGCAGGTCCCTGTGCCCTGTGCCTCTGTCCACACGGCTGGGACAACAAACTCCACTGACCCACAGCAGACAGGCACATACACAAAAGGTATGACAAAGATGAACTCTTTCAGTGATTTGTTTCATATCTTACTGCTAATTACTGGTACATTTAGTTTGGGTACATGCTCCTATAAGGTAAGCGAACAGTCAGAAGCACATAAGGAGGGTGAAACCACATTCTTATGCAAATAAGTGGCTCTGTACATGGGAGCTATCTGTGCAAATCATGCAGCTGCCATCTGCAGTGACCCCTGCAATCAATACTGCCCCAGCAATCGATATTTATCTTTATTATAGTATAGAAAGAAAACATAAAAGAAACTAATGATTTTGCCAGCTTCTCGATCCATGCAGCAATTAGGTCAGTCAGCTTTGGGTCCCTTCCCCCTTCCATCCATTGCTCTCAAGCAGAGCATTTGCAAACAAGATGCTGTACTGCTATAAAGTACTAAAAGGTGGTTTGAAGTCTCACATACATTACATGGGTATTGGCTGCTTCATGTTCAGCAGTGTGTATAATAACTATGTGTGACCTACTTGTTCCCGATGCAGAAACAACGAGCTGCTTTAACATCTGCAGTGTCCCAGGCATTATACAGTAGATATATTGCTGTTTTCTACTGCTTTTCATTCTCTTCTGGTGACAAAGTCGATCTTGGTTCATAGCTGGGCATAACACTTACACATACATGTTGGACTTGTGCTCAAATAAACACAGGAATGGAATAAAATCATTAAAAATGCACAATTCTGCAAAAACCTAAATTTCTGCTTAACTTGAGATCATACCTAAGGCGTGAAGTGAAGCTGCTGCTGCATAAATCTTCACATGGAGCTTAGTAGTCATGTCTAATAAGAGTGCAGCCAAGGGTTTGCAGATGGAAGTAAAGGCACTAGAGCACAATCTCTGCATTGCACAGTGGCAGATGACCAAGCAGGTTGTGTCCTCTCACACTCATGTCACTCATCTTAGCCCCAACCTGATAGCAGAGCTACCTCCAGTGCCTGCCCAGAAATTAGCCCACTTCTGTCTCTGTTACCTGGTAATGTTTCGTTTGGTGCATGTTCTGTGGTTGAAAGGTTTTGAAGTAAGAGGAAAGCAGCTGACTTCCAGGGAAACTGTTGAGATGCCATGTTGAGATAAGTGTAGGGACACCATTCAGGGGGTTAAGGGTCAGCAATACTGGAAAAAATGTAGCCTAAGCAACTGGAAATTAGTCAATGAAGCATTTGCAGTGAAAGGCAAAACATGAGGAATGTTAGAAAAAGCAAGATGATGCCTACCCATCTGTATGTTACATTTGAATTACAAAGCCTGCTCTAACAAAGTGCCAGGTTGGAGGCTTTTATAGGAGGCTGGTCAGCCAGATCCTGCTGCCTGGAGTAGGAGAGCTGAAGAGAGAACCCAGCCATGCTTCTTCATTTGGGACTTGGGGAAAAAATGCCACGTGAACAGACACAGAAGTGGGAAAACGAGCAAAATACAAAATTGTAGCTTGAATTGCTGTCCACAGCACAAATAAGAACAACATTGCAGCAGCTGCAGCTTAGGTAAAAGATTTGGCTTATTAGAAACCAGTGTCTAGACAGCATGTTAAGGTCAGAACATAAGGTCCCCAGGTAGGCATTGCATGAATGCCATGGTTCCTGTCAGGTTTCTCTCTGGCAAGCTGCTGAGATGTTGTAGGACTCTTTCAGAGGGCAGTTTCAGCCTAAACTGGTCTAGGTGTAAAAGTGACTTTGTTCCCAAACATAAACAGGGAAAGATCCCCACAGCCTTCAGAAAGACTCTAAATCAAACCAAAAATAGGTGGTTTTCCTCTTTCTCAGAAGGAGTCTGGAGAAGGAGCCAGGAAAGATATGGAAAAAGCATTTGGCTTTATCTTCAGCAGCCCCAAGAAAAGCTATGGTCCAGTCCTCCAGAGGAGGATGATGGAATGAGCACCTTGTGTTCTAAGCTGACTGCACTACTAGTGGCCTGGCTAGAAGGGTCATGCTTGGGAAAATGATGGCTTGTTTGGCCAGCTGGTGAAACAAGCTGTACTCTACATATATATTTTTTGGGTTTAGTTAAAACCAGCCATTTTTCCCAGTCAGGTGAGTTTCACAGAATCACTTTACTGTCTCTGCATCCTTCATACTGTGCCAAAATAGCCTATTTAATTCTGAAGTGAGACTGATTCCCAACTCCTTTAGGATGATGGTTGGGAGAATTTGACCTTTCTCTCCGTTGAGTCAACACAATCCGTCAGAGGCATGTGTTCATTTGAGTAAGTCCTGCCTTTCCAGATTCTCAGGATTTATTTTCTTAATAACAGTCTTTAAAAAAAAAAAAAAGACTTGTTTTAACGTAAGCCAAGATTGTCTGGAGTTACTTATACTTCATAGTGTTTTATTACCAATACACTTTGGAACACTCTGGTAAATAATTCAGCCTACACAAAGAAATTGGCTATATTTTCTCTATACATCGAGGAAGTCTGTCGTGTAGACTATCTATCATGGCTCTAAATGTTCTCAGATAAATGCAAACCCACATTGTATTCCATCTGTACTACTCACCCAAGCAGGTTTTTAAGGACCCTATATGACACATCCATCTCTTATCCAAAAACTAGAATCTCTAACATTTGGTTTCCTAATAAAAATGGCATTTTTTATCTTTTGCAATTACAGCAAAACCTGCTGTGTGTCCAGGGAATAATACTCTACACAGTCATAAAGCTGACAGACTTTTTTTTCCCTTGTGCTCCTCTTTTCAGATGCTCACCCAAACTTGGTTTTCAGTTCAGAAGGTGAACTTTCAACTTAGGGAAGTCAATGAAAGTTATCCCACTGACTTCAGTGAAACAAAATTCCTCTCCCACTTTGATAACTATGGAGTAACTTCTCAGTAGCCTGTGGAACCTTTTGCCTGGTAGAAGGGAGAACAAACTCAGTTGGAGTGTGAATGCTCTGTCAGTCTTACAGTGCAAAGAAATAACTTGGAAATTGTGATGATAAAAGCAGAATTTGCCTTACTGACTGCTTCGGTTGCTTCAGAGGAAATACTGATTTTTGAAAAGCCAAAAATAATTTCTGAGATTTTTGGGGGTTTTCATGTCTCACCATGCCATGCTCTTGTAGAAGCAAGACACAAATTCTTCTGAAATTTAAGGGGAGGAAGGCTTGTAAGAGACCCAGTCATCATTTGTCTTTGCAATTAGTAGTCTGTCAACATTGGAGTTGGGTAAAAAAAGCTGCAATAATTTAAAAAGTGTGTCTCAACACAGACTGGTTTTTCCTGTTAGGTTTCCATGGCCGAGATTCCCATCTCTGTATGTGTGTGGATGGGAGGCATGAAGGGATGGGTGGTCATGGCAGAGAAGCTTGCAGGGACAGAGGACTGTGGAAGCAGGGAGGAAATGTAAAGCTGATGTGCAGTTAGTCCAGGTGGGTGTTTGCTGAAGAGTGGGGAGGAGCTGCAGTGACTGCCCACGTCCAGGAGCTCAGGGAGGATGCTGGGGACCTACCCAGAGGTGGAAGGGAGGTTGGCCTCTCCTGCCTTCCCTCTGCCTGGCTGGGGGCTGGAATGGCTGACCCAGCATGAGCAGGTGAATGAAAGGTTGGTGTGACAGGGGCAGCTGGAGGATGTGGGGTGGCAGCATTGAGGTGGTGTGGCTGTGGGACTGCACCTGTTAGAAGGGTGCATGTGTATGGCTCAGCATTGTGTGGGGTAGCAGCAGCATCCCTCTCTCTTCTCAGGAAGTGTCTAGGTAACACATATACACATGGCAGCATGGTGGAGAGCCACCATTCCATGTGTCCAGATCAACAGGGGAGGAAATGAACCCAAGGTTTGGGCTTTTTTTTATTCCTCTGCCACCAACTATGACCATAGTTTTCAGTCCTTGGTAGGAAAGTGTCCCAGCCTTCTGAGCACATGCCTTGACCTGCACTGGGAGGAATGGCTTTGGCAGTCTGTTTAGTGCTCCTGCTGTAATACAGGGTGCTGTAAGGATGACCCAGCTGCTGCTGTTTGTGGGAGGGACACAGGGCCTGCGAGGGCAGGGCCGTGTGCGGGTACTCCCCGGGGCTGTGCGAGCCTGGGTTTGTACCCCCACGGCAGCGTTGGTTGTGTAACCCCATGGCTGGGAGAGCCTGGGCTCAGCAGGCTGTGAAAGTGCACATAAGGGATGATAATATGGTAATGCACATCAGATATTAATGTGCATTGACACATAATGGTCTGCGTACATCGAGGCCTTACAGCATGAAAGAGCGAGTGCAAAGGCCTTGCGGAGCGACGTGCTCCCGCGCCTTCCTTTTCCCCCTGTTTTCTCTCAGCCTTGTTATTTAAAAGTAAGCTTCCCTCCCTGCCTGGCCCCCCATTTAGGCCAAGTCATCCCCCAGCACTAAAGAGAGCAGTGCCTTCCTGACGGCCTATTTAATGGCAATAAAAAGCCGATTGGCCTAATGCGCAATCAAGAAAGGAGTGACATTTATTGCTTTGGTTTTATGATGCTGTGAACTGAGCAAGATTTGGAGCCTTACAGTGCCTTCAGGGGGCAGGAGATCACCAGCAATGAATTGTATTTATACCTTTTCCAATTTCCTACTAGCGTTTTAGCAATAAATAGACTGTGTTGTTATTGAGTTTTATGTAAGTATGTTTACGAAAGCAGGAATACAACTTTGTAGCTCAGAATTACATGTGTTGGCTAAATAGATCAACAGAGAGAATAACTATGTAAAACACTGGGAAAGCACTTACCAATTTATTATCAAATGTCTTAATAGAAAGCTTCATCTCTTCCAACCCACTTTATGTTAACTATTAAAATAGAACTGCATCCATTGCAGAAGGTCGGAGGCTCCTTCACACACCCATGTAGGAACATCAAGGCCACGGTTTGTTCACACATCTAAACCATTAAAAATACATCCCATGCATTAAATATGAGCCTGAGGAAAATTCAGTAGGAGCTGACGCACAGGGCTGACCTCAGCTCTCACAGCCCCTGCAGAGTGGCAGGTGTCCCTTCCTCACAGAGCCCATCTCCTGCCCCAGTCCCTTCCCATGTGTGGGCTGCAGCTGAAAGCCTGGGTGAGATGTCCCCAGATGTACAGATTTAATTGCTGTGTCTCAGCCTGCCCATTTTTGTAACAGAGCTCTCCCCTGTGGAGCAGCACGGTGCCCCAGGGACACCTGTCCTGGCCAGTGCACAGCACTTGCTCCTTTCAAGGAGCTGCAGGTGGACTCCACTGATCTGTGTGCCAGCCCTAAAGAAGGTTACTCTCATCCCATTAGTTTGCTGGCAAGGACATGTCCTTGAGATGGCACGTTGCAGTCATTTGTCTGTCTTCCTTTCCCTGGCAGCAGAGCTGTCCCTTGGGGCTCGATCCCAAAAGCAGCCAGCCCGTGGTCATCACGAGGCAGCCAGAGCAGAGGCAGATCCCCAGCCAGCAGGAATGGCTGGTTTTGCACAGCAGCTTTTACCTACAGCCCTGAAGGCTCCAAGGAAAAGAGGGTTACTACTGCACCCTCCTTCTTGCAAATGCAGTGATTTGCTTGGGTGCCAGGCTCATACCTGTGGGCTGAGATAATGTGAGGTTATCCTGCCTTATTTCTGCCTGTGCAGGAGGTGCAAACAGTGCCTGAAGGAAAGCCTGGAAGTATCCTCCTAAAATTTCATTGAATAGCAGGCTGGATATTGTTTTCTAGTTGGAGACAGCTGACCAAGCAGGGTATCCTGGAATATGTGGCCAATTCAGATGGTGCTGCCTCAGGCAGGTACCCCTGGGTAGAGTGTGGTGCTAATAACACCAAGGTTGTGGGTCCAACCCAACCCCTGCATGGGCTGTTTTACTTAAGATGATCCTTGTGGTCTCTTCTACCTCAGAGTTTTCTGTGAATCCCTGAGGAAATGAGAGGCACACATTTAAGGACACAGAGGGGTTTTTGGGGAGAACTGGTCTGGGCTTGCACATGTGGAGGCAGGCTTCACATTGAGGAATTCCTTTACCACAGTTTCTGCTCATTTTAGGAAGGTCCCCACTTCCCTTCCCCACCAGCAGTGGCTAGCTCATGTACAGCAAGGGATGGGGCTGGCAGCACACTGGTCTCTGCTAGCCAAAAGGCCATCATCCCTTTACTCTCACTGATAAATCAGAGTCCACT
Source organism: Peucedramus taeniatus (assembly GCA_013400575.1). Lineage (NCBI taxonomy): Eukaryota > Metazoa > Chordata > Aves > Passeriformes > Fringillidae > Peucedramus > Peucedramus taeniatus. Next base: position 47,736 of record WBNO01019197.1, on the reverse strand, counting down.
TTCAGAAGTAACTTGTAGTGCTAGCAGAAGTTCTAGCAGAAATTTGGTCCCAGACAGAGCTGCAGGTCTTTGTGAGCAGATGGATCCTTCCTGCATGGCAAGGCCCATGCCAGGACCTGCAGCTAGACAGAGTCCCATGCTTCCCTGGTCTTGAAGTATTCCCACTGGTTGTTTAGTCCAGGGTGAGACTGTGGGATTTGTGGAAACAATTTTCATTATTCTGCTGGCTTCAAGATAGGAGTGAACAGTATCAGCAGGCTGAGGCACACAGCAACAAAGCGTTCATGAAGGACAGCCTCAGATGTTTACAGAGAGAGAAACAGTCAGCAAAGCTTTGTTTTAGCACAGACCACAGGGACGTGAAGGACACCAGGGGCAGGAAAACCATAGAAAGGTATTTATTTTATTCTATGAGTTCTAAATAAACTTTACACATTAGTTATCTGCAGACACTTGAATTGGCACGTGCACAGAATTAGAATTTTCTTCTCTGGTCACACAGCTAGCATGAGGGCTTTTCCATGACTCTTCAGACCCAGTCATCAGCCTTGTGATTCTCTGTTTGGCTTTAAAGCATCCAGTGTAGCAAAGATCACTTTATACAACTTAGTATCTTTTAAATAAGAATGGTATTTAGAAGGACAAAAAAAAAGAGAGAGAGACACATTTATTTTGCCCTAAAGTTGTTAGCACACAATTCAATGTACTGTTAAGGGCACCAGAGGCATTGGGAAGCCAGGTGAAGGTCATGCTATAATTGGTGCTGTGAATTGTGAAAAGGAAGCAAAGGTGAAGTTTGTAATGCTTTTTGTCAAAAATTTAGTAAAAAAGTTACAGGTCAAAAATTAAAGGGGAATTAGGACTCAAGTTGCAGTGTCTTGCACTGCAGATGAAAGATTTTTTTTTTCCTGGAGCTGCAGTCTCCAGGATGACTTCTTGTAAACTGGAGGGGCATGATCCCAACTCCTCACTGAGCTCTGGGAGGCAGCCAGTGCCCAGGGACTCTCCTCAGGGCTGTACAGCAAGGGGTCTCCAGGAGCAGCCTGTGGTTTTGGAACCTCCTCCATGAGCTGCCATGCAAAGCATGCTCTGAAAAATCCATGGGTGTTTTTAAGCACTGCCAGTCCATCCCTGCTATGCAGCAGTGTGGCAGCTGCAGCCCAAGCTCCTGGCTCTGTCTCCAGCTACACCCCCAGAGTGTGTTGCATTTGGTATGCAAGGAAGGCCATCAGTAAATACATTCACCACTTTAGTGCATTTTAGCTTGACATATGTCCAGTAAACAATATTTTGGGCTCTTGCAGTTGGAAAAAAAAAAAAATCACCTGATTATTCAGCGCTTCCTTCTGTTATGATGCTTTGGGGTCCTTCAAATCATTTTCATTATGCACTACATAATAATAAAAATCTCCGTGCAGTATGCTGATAATTCTGTGCATGGTCTCTGTGATTTCTAATTGTTTGAATAACAGGATGCTATTGAAATGCCATGCAGAAACATTGCATCACCCTGAGGGGATCAAGCTTTTCTCCTTTTACTCCTGGTGAAGATAAACATTTGAACAGTTGAAATAAGTGAAATATCCCAGGGAAGCCACCATGCAAAGCAGGCATGCTAAAGCCCTTAGTGCAGAAGCAGAGCTGCAAAGGACAACAAGGAAAAATAAATTAGATAAATAAATAAGTAACAAACATTGAATGGAAGGCACTCAAAATGAGCCGTGCTTTTCTTCTCTTGTGATCTTAAAGCAGAAGAGAAGCACTAGCAGGCCCAGGAAAGAAATACTGCATGCTATTTTTGTGCTGCCATTATAAAATATGTATTGTTTATTGTTCTGCACTGCAGCTAAAGTTTTGCGTCAACCTCAAAAATTACAGCAAAATTTGTTTTGAAGGAGACACGCAGAGTCTCTGTTCTTTAAGCCTCTTAATGATGTTCTTAAGAGTGCAGTGATAGGATTTCAGTCTCCTGGCAAGCACAGACAGGTTGTAGGGTATGATTCATAGAAAGTGTAAAACTCTGTGTGCCAGTGTGCACTCTTGAATATATTTTGTGTGTATGTATGTCAGTGGATATATGATGTTCAGTGCATGCCAAAGCAGGCAATGATGCCTGGCAGTTTTGGGTGCCATCCTCCTGAGCTGTGCTCCACGTGCTGCAGAGACCACTGTGTGGTACCAGAGTTTGGCCAGACTACCAAAAGTCCCTGGTGACTCTGCATAGAGCGTGTCAGGACACTCTGTTACACTCTGTTAGAGGGGTGTAATGGTGCCAGGCCATTGCTGCTGTAGGGCTGTCTGAGACTGTGAAGCTCAGAGGTGTGTTTGGAGATGGGCTGAAGCTCAGATTTATGTGCTCCTTTTGACGCTCACATCAAAACAAAGGTGTGTCCCAGCCACCTGGAGCAATCCAGTTTTGCTGCCTGTGTGTGCAGGTGGCTTTGTGGGTGGGTGATGTGCTGAGGTAGGTACAGAGGTGACCTGTCCCTGCTCCCCAGTGAAGGGCTGTCACAGGCTGTGTGTCTGAGCAAGCTACCTGAGCTCCCAGAGGTTCACCGTGCCCAGTCCCTGCCTAGAGCTCATTCAAATGTCTCTGCATGATGTTGTGTTGAGACATTAAACACCCCCAAAGCTGCCTGGGTAAACGAGAGCTCCCACCAGCCTCCTGACACTCCTGAGCCATGCTACAATGCCTGTTCCAGTGTCAAGGCATAATGTTAAGCCTGGCTTCATTTCAGCTTGCCTGCTGGTAATGTCAACAAAGATGCCCTGTGTACCAGAAAGAAAAACCTTGATGACAGGGAAGGCATTTGGGACTGATTGCCAGGTTCTTTATGCAGCCATAAACCATGTTTGCTTATAAACCATAACATAAACCATAACCACGTTTGCTTAAAATGGGCATTTAATGTCCTCCTCAAAGGGGCAGGGGGCCTGGAGAGGTCTGTGCTGACATCCAGAAATTTGAGTTTCTGATCATCTTTTTCTAGTCAGAGCAGAGGAAGATAAGAAATGTCTCTGGTGAAAATATCATTAATGTACAACAACTGTGTTATTATTTATACACTGATTTGTGGCAAAGGAAAGGCTTTGGGCTTTTTTATGCTGCAAAATGTTGTTGGGGTTTTCACTGTTGGTTTTTTGGTTTTTTTTTCAAAGCCTAGAGAAAATATATAATGTTTTAAATTATTGCAGAATGGGACTTCACCTTCTCTCTAAAACAGTGCTCTCTGAGACATGGTGGGATCTCACACTTGACCAAATTAGCATATGCGCTCAAATATCAGAGCTCAGACTAGTAAAAATAACACCAGATTTGCATGTTCACATTTTTAGCTCTTGCCTCCCTGTCTCTTTGGTTTTATGCCTTTTTTCTTGACTGACAATTCTCTTTGTGGCAGATTTATTGCTGTTCTGCTGTTTGGACCCTGTAATCAACTAGATACTTGGCTGAAGACGTTAGTCATTTCATTAAGTACTTCTCTCTCAGATATCTCAGGCACAATTTTCTGTTGCTCTGGTTCCAAAAAGCAAATGACCCATGGCCAGCAAAGTCTGAATATGAATCTTTAATAAACAGAGGTAGTACCAACAATGCTCTCAGGTTTCCAAACAGCAGAGGGCTAATTAAAAGATGCTGAATGGGGAAGAACTGCCATTGCCATCTCGCTCTGACAGAAATGTGCCTGCATCTGTTCCCAGTGAAACCACTCTTTTGGAAGCATTGTCTCATTTATCCTCCTTGTTTCCCATCAGAGCTACGTAGGAAACCTTCTTCATGCTACGTGCAGATACTGCACAGTAATTTTTTTAAATTATTTTTCAGTAATACATTGCTGGAAACAAAGACAGAATAATTGTCTTAGGAGTAAAGATAAAGCATGGAGTGCATTTCTTTTGTCATCACCATGTCACTAATGATTACATTCTATTCATGAGCTAAGGAAATAGAATTATAGTGTTCTCCTACCCTTCATGGGCAAAGAACCATTCTCTCATTTTATTGAGACTCCTCCCTAAAACACAGCTCCTCCTTCCAGGGACAGCCCTTCATAGCCATGAATCCTCTCTTCAGTAGCTCGTTCTCTGCAGGCAAAGGTACTCTCTGTGCCCAGAAAATAATGCCATATGTTATTTGCAGAAGCATGGGGCATTAGGAGACTGTGCACTCACCCATGCCTGGTTTATTGACCCCATTAATTTTTATGGAGACTGATTGAACAGGAAGCCAAGTTGGCTGCTCCAGCTTGGCCAAGCAGCCTGGTGCAGCAGATCCCCATCACTGCTGGCACGTGGACCAGACTGAGGGCTGAGCAGCATTTCTTTGTGATCAGGATCTGGGCTGGAAAGGAGTTCTTTGTGCTCTTCTCTCATTTCTCTGGAGAGGGAAGAAGCACGATAAACTGGTGAAATCCCAACTTGCCTGTGGGTTCCCTTGTGCTGCCAAGCACCCTCTTTGCAGTTCCTGCCTTGACAGAAGCTGCCAAAGCTCACAGACCAGAGTGCAGCAACACCTGCCCCACGAGTCGGTGGTGAGGCACAAGGAGGTGCCTGTCAGCATCTCACCTGCCTCAGGCTAAGCTCAGCTCTGCCAGCTCTCCCCCAGGCATCCTCCTGGGCCTCTCCTGCATCTTAGCTGCAGAGCTGCACCTCTGCCTGCAGACACTTTCTGGTTTGTCCTGGGTGTGACATTCTCATGACAGGGTCCAGCAACGTCATCAAGCAGTGTTGCAAGATCCACCATGGGGAGTTAACCCAAAATCCCCTCAGGAGGTGCCCAGGCTTGCCCCTTCAACAGCCTTTTTAGTTTACTTTGGTGTTTTTTGCTTCCATGATCACCCAAGTAACCGCATAGATTTCTGGATGTTCAGGTCCTCCAGGATTATCATGATGTGAAATGAAATGGAATAAAGTGTATAAGAGAAAGCAAATGAATTGGAGACTATCACAATGACCTGGAAGAAAAGACTATCACAATGACCTGGAAGAAAAGAAAATGAGCCTTGTTTAATGATTGTTTATGGTGGCAGCCCAAATTTTAATCAATTAACATATGAGCCCCTTACTTGAAGATGCAAAAGGCCTGTGGAACAGCATTTTTTCCTTTCTCAGAGGAGCTGCAGGGTATTTGCTGACATCTTGGAGTCTCTCCTTCCTCACAGAGGCTTTTAAAGCTGCATTTCTCACTGCAGAAGGCATGGTTAAATCCTACACACATATTCTGTGTATGCTCTTGGGTACAGTTTCATTCTGTGACCCCCCCTAGGAGACCTCATTGACCTTCCCACAGTGTCTTGAGTGCCAGGAGTGCTCAGTCAGCCTTTCCATTGCCAGGCTTTCTTCAGTGCTACACTTAGGAGCACAGAAAGCAAATAGATTTATTGATAGAACTATAACCAGAAGTCATAGGCAGGATGATAATGTGGTCAAATGATCAAATTACTTAAAATTCAAGGCATACTGGAGTGCCTCAGGGACTGGAAAGCTGCAGGCAGCCAGCCAGCCCATTGAACACACCCTTGGCAGTGGGATGGGTACTGCCAGCCCTGTGCATGACAAGTGTTTGGAGGAGGCTCTCTTCAGGATAGCAGGCTTCTGTGTCCCACAGGAGCTAAAGATACTCTCTGTGCCCAGAAAATAATACCATTGGTACTCTCACCTAACACACACCCTGAGCCAAGCAGGGATGTCACAGGTTGGTTCTTGTTTAACACAAGAGAGTCCCACTCTTGCCTTTTATAATGCTTCAAGAAGTGAAGGCACCTTTACAGGTTTTTATTCAATCAAATGCATTAAGTGCTGTTCAGCATGTGTTTTTTACCCTGCTGGTGGATCCCACTGGAGTCTGAGCTATTCTCAGAGGCTGCATTTGCCTGGGCACACACGTTTGGAGTACATGCCTCACCTCTTTCCCTGCAAATTGCCCTTCTGGAATTTGGCAGCATGGTCCAAATGGCTGACTTCTGCTTCCTCCAGTTTGAAAAAATGTGTTGGAATACCATCATTTTCCCTGATAAGAGGAGCACTATAAATTAAAAAGTGCCAGCAACACAGGCACATTAATCTTCCTGATGCAATCCTACCTTTCCCACTTCCTGACATATATTTGATGTCGACTTAATTGTGCAGCCTTAAAGTTGGATTTGAGTGTCTAAGTGCAAAAGCAGTAATAAACTGTGGATGCAAGCTAGAAGTTGTCTGCTGAAAACTGTGCAAGGGGTGGATGATGCACAGATCCTTGCAGCAAGGAGATCAGGGCGACAGTTTTAGTGTTTTTTCAGCATCCCTCTAGCTGGCCCTGAAAATCAGGCTTCACACTGGGGATCCTATAAGGCTTTGGAGCATATGGTGTCATCCTGGGGGTGTTCTTCTCTGCTCCAGAGTGATCTGACCCCAGCACAAGCAGCACGTGGTTCGTGGTGCTCATGTGGTGCGTCCTCTTCGTGTGACTGCTGCAGAGGTTTGCTTGGAAAGAAGGGCTGGTGTCACAGTTGAAATTTTGGAATGGGGTACAGAAAAACCTTGGTTCTCTTCTCAGCTTTGCTGGAAGAGGTCAGGAAAGTAATTTTGGGTCTTTGTGTTTTGGAAGGTATCAGAAGATGTAAATAAATGCCGAGTGGGCTCTGAAGCGGTTTTTGAAATCAGTGGGAAATAGGTCTCTGAGATACCAGAAATCCCATACAAAGTGCTTGCATGCATCTTTAAGCATTTAAACACCTTTAAAAATATGTCTCTAAAGTGTCTCTCAGCATAGGTTCCTGCATTCCCTAGGTATTTTTGAAACTGCATCCAAAGTTGCTGAGATTTCCCCTAAAGAGCACCCTTTTGTTGTAATTTTCCTGTTGGCTTAATTTTCTCTTGACTTGAAACATAATATATATTAACCTTCACTCATTTTTCTGTAGCAAAATGTAGAGAAGTGAAGCTGTTTCTTAGCTGGTTTATTACAAAAAAAAGGAGCATATGGCTGATTGTGTCCCATCTGAAATGCAAATGGTGGAGCTACGTGGAAAGAATTGCTATTACTTGAGCAGTAAATGTTTCCTAATGAAGTGAGTTTGACTAAGGTGGGAAGCTGGAAATGGCTGCAGGAAGAAATGATGATGGTTAATATTTCAGTGGAGCAGAACATTCTTATTCTGCTGATAAGGAGATTCTTGGGAAATGCACTGGATTTTTTTTCTTATATTCTGTGTGTTTATCAGTGTGGGGGAATTGCTACGCACGGGGAGCTAGATGCTTTTCTTTGAGTTATGAAATCATGTAATTTAATTTATAACCACAGCTTTTCACCACTGGCCTCTTTTTGAACTGAAGTTTTCTGTATTTTGTGAACATTCGGGGTAAATAGACCTACCCAGTGTAAAAAGAAAATTCTATGAGAAGGCAACTACTGGTTCCGCTGTTTTCCATCACCCTGGGCACATTCCTGGAGGCCAGAAGCCAAGTGGGGTGATGAAGAGATCTGACCCAAACTCTCGAATTTCCTTCTTCCTCTTTTCACCCAAGTTTTGTGTATATCCCTCTACACCTCCGGTAGTCAAAGGTGTCCAGATGTCTGCTGCAAATGGGAGGTGGACTGACTTTTAAACACTTTCTTAAATCAAGCAGCGAGGCTGGAGGCTTGACATTTCCATTACTTAGCTTTCCAAAGGGAGAGCTCTGGAGCTGGCACTGCGAGGTTCAGCACAACCAGTGGGCTGGAGATAGAGCATCAATCGCGTTGCTTTGCCTTAATGTCAGAAGGAGCTGGGAAGAGTTTAGATAGCAGCATGTGCACAATTACGTGCTCAGAAGAGCTGGAGCAGCTGCCAGGTTAGACCTCTGGCTTTGTCCCCAAGCAAGATCACGTTGGGTTTGCTGAGGCTGAGCTGTCTGTTACACAGCACAGTTGGGGGACAGAAGCTTAGCGTGCCTTTTCCCTGCCGATGCCCAAGGCTGTCTGACATTGCTAATGATAATGAAATAGGAGAAACCTAAAGAAAAGAGTCTGCAGCCTGCTGTCAATGGAAATAATTAGGTTTTTCCATCTTAGAAGCAGTGGCGAGGCTTGCTGGGATCAGGATGTGTCCACATTAGTGCGTTAGTTCAGATCCAGAGCAGACTGTGGAAGTGAATACCTCCCTGTGCTCTGGTTCACATGGCAGGGAGCTCACAGGCTGGCTTCTGGAGTCTCTGGAGATGGCCTGAGCAATCTGAGGATGGGGCCACCACTGCCCTGCCTGTGTTTGCCCACACTGTGCTCTTGGACATGGGAGCCTTGACCCCATACAGAGCACGACACCAGGTCAGGAGACCTTCCTGGGTAACACCTCCGTAAGGTTTTTTGCTTGCTGAGTTATCCAGGTGCTTCAGAAAGTGCTTGTGCACAAAGTCTTCCCTAAAACAGCATTCTCCTGGCTTTAATAGTGCGAAGCCTCTCTGTATCCAGGAGCTGGGGAGATCCCACCAGCCCAAGGCACAGAGAGAGTGCGGTCATATCCCTGCTCCAGTCTCAGTCTTGGCAGGTGGTTTTATCCCAGTGGGATGAAGTGAGGCTTCAGTATCACATCTGTTACAATCAGAGTGCCTCTAGGTGCTGTAATTATTTTCAGAATTAAATCATAAATCAATATAAACCCACATTTATATGGTATTGCATACAATGGACAGCACCTGAACAGAGGAGAATTTTGTGGCTCCTTTAGTTTGCAGGAGGGCTCAGCAGTTTGCTTTATCTGCATATCTCTTTGGTTTACAGGAGATTACAAATGGTAATGCTGTGGCACAGGTTTCCATGTAAAACACACTTCTTTTATCTTTCTTTTTGCTTGCTTTTATGTGCCTCTTCCCTCTCCCTGCATCTCATTTCCATCGAGAAATACAAATGACCTCTTGACAGAACTTTCCACTTTCATTATGTTGATTTGCATTGTACAGTCAGGATAATACAAACACTTATATTTCTGAGATGTATTTATGATGTCTTGAAAAAAGTTTCTCATATTAGCCTCTTCTTTTTTTCTCTTTCTGTATCTTTTCAGGTGTGTGTGCAACATTGACTGTTCTCAAACCAACTTCAATCCTCTTTGTGCTTCCGATGGGAAATCTTATGATAATGCATGTCAAATCAAAGAGGCATCATGCCAGAAACAGGAGAAAATTGAAGTCATGTCTTTGGGTCGATGTCAAGGTAACTCTCATAACAAAACTCATTTCAAAGAATGTTTTCAATTTTTGTTCAGGGAGAAAAAAATAAAACCCAGAACCACAGCTGGCTTCTTATTTGGTAATTGTTACGTTTCCATTAGACTGCTGCAGTTGATACTGTAGAGCACAGGCTGTGGTGAGAGGCAGAGCCCTCCATGATGCAGAGTGAGATGTGAGGGGGGCACCACTCCTAACCCTGCCCTCAGCAGCAGGGCACTGCCCAGCCCTGCACTGGGTTCTGTATCAGTCACCAGTCTCCTGCCCAGAGCAGTTTGCCCAGAGCTCTGTCTGCCAGGCAGCAGTTGGATCAGGACAGTGGGAATGTCACTCAAATACATTTTGTCACCCATGATGGAGCCTGAGCCCCATGATGCCCAAGATGCCTGGAAGGAAGTTTTCCAATCGTGACTCGAGGCTCTCTATGTTTCTCCATAAATACAGTGCTTCTCTGTGCCACCTCTTGAGCTACTACATCACCTGTAACCCTTGAGCTGACTTTAAAAACCCTGTTTTGCTCTAAAATGAAAATGAAGAGAATTTGCCTTTCAATAGCTCCTGTAAATAAAGTGTCTGTTGAGGCTCAGACTCTCAATAGCTTTTTTCCTTAGCTTCTGACCCATAAATCCTCAGTACATCTACTTACAAGGCCATAGTATGCAGGTGTATTAAACACATTCCAGTTTACTCCTATCTCTTTAAAGTTAACCACCCTAAGTGGCAGTTCATTTCAGGGTACATACTGAAACTCCCCAATTACTTCAAGTAGAGCAGAAATGACAACTCCTGCTTCAAACTGATATATTTATCCCAGCTGCAATCTGTTATCACATACTGTTCGAAAAAAGATCCTGCTGTTTTCACCTGGCAGGCCCAGGAAAGCCCTGCAGCCAGCAGAGATGATGTGTGTGCAAGTGAAGTTAACTCTGCCTGGGCACTGTGGTGGGAGCATGGGCTGTATCGAGTCCAGGCTCCCCAGGCAACTCAACATATTTCTTTTCACACAGACAATACTACAACAACTACAAAATCAGAAGATGGGCATTATGCAAGGACAGATTATGCAGGTATGGCTCCTATTCTGTGAGAATCACAATTCACAGGATCTGTGTAAGTCTCTTTTCTCCTCCATTTGCTCTTGTGAAGTGTCCTCATCTTCTAGTATGGTTTTCCTGGTTTACTTCAAGAAAACACTGTCTTTCCATTACTCTTTCTCTTACTACAAACTCTCTTCTTAATAAATGGGCTTCTTCTATTTTTGTCAACCTACAACTACTCTGCCCATAAAATACCTGTTTTGACAGAGGAAATAAGTACTGTAAATTTTTTGCCAGAATTAGCAGACGTTATTGAAAATTACAGAATCAGTGCACTGGATTATGCATGTTTTTGCCATGATATACAGGTTTAAGGAAGTGAAAATCCAGCTCATAGCACTGCTGGGATCCCATGAAATGCTGCCATAATGGATATTACCTGTCGGCATTTAACTATGAAGTTAATAAGGTTCTTAAAATGTGGGGGTTTAAGTGATAAATGGGTTTAATTTATTTAGAAGCTACAGTAAAATATAATGGCTCAATAGTCCTATATGGCACTTGAAATTAAAAACATGTAAATACTAGTGAGGTTTGGGAGACATTTTTTACACCCTTTGCCTGGGAGGATTGATTTAGAAATTGAGCGTGTGTGTGCGCGCGCACGTGCATGCAAATGTTCACCGCTCACACTGAGAACGAAAGCCTCTGGGAAGGTCTGGTGAAAATGGGTCAGGTGATGCACTCATTGCTTCAGTTTCATGATATTTCTGTGGTTTTGAAGTGTTTGGAGAGAGTAAGTGTCGATCTGGCTGGGTTTGCCTGAGCTGCATGGCTTGGGTGAAACGCAGGTGACGGGTTCACAGGTGTGAATGTTTCCTGCTGGGAGAGTGCTGAGGCAGTATTTAATCCAGCTGGTCATCTCCTGTGCCATCCCTGTGACAGTGGGGTACCCGGCCTTAGAAATGATTGTTCTGTTCCTACTTGAGACAGTGTGTGATGATTAAAACATAGAGTTCTGAATAAATGATGTCTCGGTGAGGCAGAGCAGTGCGAGGTATTGGGGGTTGCTGCAGTGTGAAGCAGGGAGGGTAGAAGTTGCTATGGAAAGAAAATTCTGGGATGAATTTCTAAAAGATCAAGGGTGAGCCATGGTCCAGGTGTTTCCTACTGCCAAGGAGCCCTTCCATTGGTGAAGACAGGGACATGCAAAGAAAAAAGTCTTCAGTGTTGTTCCTCCAAACTCTTCAGCTTTTTGTGGGATGTAGTAGTCAGTTTTCTTAAAAGGCTGATGTTGTGTCCTGTGGGGACAGGGGACAGGAGATAAGGCCAAGTAGGCCAAAATTATTTATTTTAAGTTAGTAACAAGGCCAAGTGATGTTATCTTAAATCCTTTCTCTTTCTTGCTGGAGAGCTGAGGAAAGCACTGGCTTCCCCACACTGAGATGAAGGCCTGGAGCCACTTTTCAGTGTGCAGCCTGTCCTATACTGCTGCTGCCTGCTAGATTTGCTTTAGGATGGCAGGGACCCACATCAGCTAGAGAAGAGGCAGCATGAAGTAACTGAGTTGTAACAAGAAGGGAGGGAAAGGCAGGTTGGGGATTAGGGAGGAGGAGGAGATCACAGTGGTGACAGGAGAAAGCCGGGTCATGGAGGAAGAGGGGCACAGAAGGCACCTTGAGCTCAAGTGAGCAGGAGAAAGAGAACAGCTCTTGCTTAGTAGAGATGATATTTCAGGCCACATTCAAGGGGAGAGGTGGTGGGTAGAAGAAAATTGACTGCAGCAAGGTGTTTTCAGGGGTTGGGAGCCAAGGAGGGATCTCAGGAGGAATCTGGGTTACTTGAGAGGGAGGAGGGCAGAGCCAAGGCACAAAGGAGTTGGTCTGTAGTGGAGATGGTCTCCAAGCACCAGGAGGTCAGAAGGAGTGTGGGAACAGATGGTCCAGTGAAAGATGACAAAAGACCTGTGGGAAGGACACAGGGCACCTTCCTCCCCTACAGCTGTGGGAGTGATGGAGGCATCCTGAACCAGCAGTGAAGACCAGTAGGTACCTCTGGCACAGGAAGACACCATTGTTGCCTCTTAGAAAGCCACTTCTTGGGGCTTCTGGTGTGGCTCAGGCCCCAGTGGGCTTCTCAAGGGTAGTGGCTGTGTTCCCTGGGCTGGTCTCACCAGGTTCTATCCATTGATTTAACCTCAGCCACAGTCACCTGTGCCAGCTGATGTCTTTTTTGTGTGTGCCTATTCCTCTGGCTTAAATTTTTCATTTTTACATACAGTAACAGCATGTAGGGTGAAAATTGCTCATTTATGCAGGGCAATCCACTTGCCTCCAGTGTCCCCAAATGTCTGGGGCATAACCCTGTCAGGAGACCTTAGGGGAATGGAACTGCTGTATCAAAAAGCTGCAACAACTCCAGCCTTCCGGAAATAATCAGGGCAAAGGAAGGCAGCAGTGTTAAACTGAGGCTCAGTGAACATTCATGCATCAGCATTTGCCAGACAGGAAGCTCTGTGCCATCCTCATGTTCTTTCAGCTGCAGAAACATTTGATGGTGATGGCTGTGATAAGAATGTGGTATGTGCTACTTTTTTCCCACCTTCGTATCTCCTCAGACAGGAAATGCTGCCCTAACCATGGGAAGCTTCGTGTGAAAAAGCAACAGCTCCTCAGCTTCTGAAGCAATTTCCCCGAGCCCGTGGCTTTCCGCAGAATACCTTTGTTCTCTACCATTTAATGGCACTGAAAATCGCCGAGACCGTGAACGCCGCACGCTTTTAAAAACATTGGCTTGTACGGACGGCCCTTCCCAGGGGAGAGTGTAGCAGTGGGCATAATTGATGTTGTCAATTATGCTAATGCAGCCAAATGCTCTTTGCAGGGGCTGTGGTGGCTGAGCAGTGCGGGTTTTTCCATAACCACCCCCGCACGCCCACCACAGGGGCCCGGGAAGGCAGCAGCTCTGCAAACAGCCACAAGTCCCAGCACCCAGCTGAGTTTTTCCATCTCAAACTATTCAAACCTTCTGTTCAATCAGCATCTTTGCTCTCTCCTGTTCTTGCCAGCCTGCTGATGTTCACCAATAACAAAGCACAAATCTTTGGTTTGCAAAGCCAAGGGTCCTCGTTCCTTTGGGGGTAAATCTTTGCAGTAGGTTTGCATCGCCTCGGTTTTTAAGGGCTCTTGCTTTACACAGACAGGATTTATGCCAGCACTCCAAGTGCCTAACCAATATCAGAGGCACCCAAAAAGAAGCGCCCCCTTTTAGAGCAAAGCAAACCTGAGAAGAGTGAGCTGTAGGAGGCCCTTCTTTGACCCTGTCCTGCCTCTCCAGGATCACCATTCTGCCCTTGCCATGGCTGCCTGTGCCACACGTGTCAACACGGTGTCTGTACACTTGTGCATCTTTGCCTCCCTGCAGTTCTGGCCTCTCCTTTTTCTGAAACCCCAAGGTATTTATCAGACTTGGGCAGATTTTCACTCTCCTCAACAAATGGCAAATCGTTGACCTTGATCAAGTCTGTGCAGTGAGATTTGGTTTTACTGAATAAGTGAATGGGTGCGATTTTTCCCTCAAATCCAATAGAAATACACTTTATCTTGCAATTTCCATGGAAGAGCATTTTGAAACATTTTAAGTGTAATGTATGTTTTAGAATGTAGTGTCTGAGCTGAAAGTCCCGTGATGGATGTTTTCTTGAATTTCCCCATTATATGCATGAATAAGGCTGTTTTGGTGGCATTTTGGAATTCAGAGGCCAGGCAGTCAGGGAGTTCTCATCTTGTTAATCCATTTGCCTATTTATTTGTATTCTTTGGTATTTATATTCTCTTCTTAAGATCTGGATATTAGCAATTATCCCCCTAATGACTTTATCCTTTCTCATTATCAAATTACAGAGGGTTTTTTCCAAGCCATTTCGAGCACCATAAGGAATAAGTCAGTATGGATGTGCCATATTTCAGTGTTATATATTCATGAAAATTGTCAGCGAAGACACTGACAAATTTGATGGACCTATTCAATAATACCATTTTCCAGGCCAGACAAACCTCCCCATATGAGCATTGATTAGATCAAGTCTCAGCAGCTGAATGCCAGCAGTGCAGAGAAGCTGATGGAAGGAGGAAGGAGGCATTTTCAGCCCAAATAGTCTTCTCTGATGAAAAATATGCATCCACAAGTGGTCAGTTTGAGCTGTATTTTTGGGTTCCTCGAGGGCAGTAAACTCTCCCTTGGCAGCAGCCTCAGGTGGTGCCTTCTGGGCTCTTGGGAGTCCTGGGACTCTCCTGCAAGGCAGTGCCTTGGCCTGTCTTGCCAGTGCTGTTGCTGTGCCCAAAACTGATAACGAGCACAAAATGCTGCACGTCTGCTCAGGGCTGCTCTGTTCCCTGCTCACCCTCCTGGCTTCCCCTGGGATTTCAAACCTGCATGACAGTCTTGGATCGTTTTCAGAGCGCTTCCTGGCACCGGGGCCATCCTGGCACTCCCGGGGCTGCTCAGGCGAGTAATCCAGCAGATGGATGTGTTGCCCAAGCAAACTCAGAGCTCCTCCAAAAAGGGCAAAATCCATCTGTGTCAACACATCATCTTCCCTTGGCTGGGGCACTGCGGGATGAAGGCCATGAGAGCCATCGCACGTTACAAGGATAGAGAGGAGTCTCAGATCTTCAAAGAGTTCCTTCAAAAGTCCAAGAGTCTTGGGCTCCAAAATAAACATAATTCGGTCACAGCCATCTTTGTTGTCTGTAACAGGCCTGGAGAGTAGCCAGGAATCAGAACAGCAGTGCTGAATTTCTGTAGTGACTAATTTTAATTTTTTTTCCCCCCCTGGACTAAAATATGAGAACTTCAGACTAGATTCCTTCTCCAGATCATAACGTTTTCAAAGTAGGTTAAGTTTGGAGTCTAAACCACTTGACATTGTCCGTTCAAATTAAATTTTGTGTCTACTACTGTGTTCAGCCATTTGCTGAACTGCCGAAGAATAATAAAGCCCCAGAGCTTAGCTATGGGATATAAACTATGGTGTATTTTTGCTCTGCCTTTGTGAACCAGGCTTTCCTTTCTTCTTAATGGAATTAGCAAGTGAGACACAAAGCTGAACACTGTGCAACCATCACAGCTAGAGAGAAACTATTTCTCATCTGCAGCTTTGTGAAAATGTGAGGGAAATTACATCCTTGCATATGCAGATTTGCTTGCTTTTTGATTCCTCAGACTCAGAGTCAGAGGTTCTCACACTAAATAAATAGATTATATAGAAAGCCTTCCTGCTATTCCATCAAATCACTGAAAATTGAAAAAAACTAGATTTTAATATTTTGACAGCTGTGTGGCAGCATGAATGCTGTCTAGCTGCAGCCTCCACCTGTGCCCACACACACACAGACACACACACTCTGACCTGTGGAAGAACAAGAATGGTACAATTGATACATTTTTTTAAAAACAGGAAGCTTTTAAACATTGCTTGAATTGTTATTTGCATTTACAAATTGCTATTTGCATTTGTTTGCAAGATTTTATGAAAATATATTTAAGCTTTATGCACAGTGAAATTCCTCAAAAGGTGGTAGATGAGCTCTGCAAAACACGGGAAAAAAACCCAGTCTAGATTCTTCTGAGAGGTTTTCAAAGACGAGAGAGATCCCTGTGTTCTGGTAGCTGGTGGTCTCCAGCTCTTCTGTTGCCTTGCAGCTCCTCCAGTGTTGTTGGTATCCAGAGGAAAATCTAAAAGGCAGTGATAGATCCCAGCTGTTAGGTCAGTAAATCTTACTGCCAGCTACTTCTGAGCTCAGGTCTGAGCAAGCAGAGTCAGTCCCAATGACTCTTGTGGCCCCCAAGCCTCCACTTGTCCTGGGTGTTTTTGAAATGAAAACCTGCAGCTAATTCTTTTGTGACTTAACTCCAGGACTGTAAAAGGTGGAGTGTGGAAAGTCCCACTCAAGCATTTTCCTGAGTCATAAGGAAGACTGGATGCTTTATTTCTAAAATAGGAAAGGCTGGGGCAATAATGCAGTTGTCTTGCTTTGGGCACTGCAGCACAGGCTACCCCAAGTGCTTTTCTTCTGTAGAGCCCTCTCAAATTTACCTTCAGATGCTTCTTGGCTCTATCTTGCTGAAATCTACATAATTTTTTTGGAATGGGAGACAGACACTGTCGTAGGGGTCACGTAATAGCCTCACAAACAAGCCCCCTGCCAGGAAGGAAACTGCTGCACTCCAGAGCACTGTGCCATGTGATTTAACAGCACTTACTCCTAACAGTCTCTTCCTGAGGAGCATGCAAAATAAAAACAGGCTTATGCAGATTTTAAAAACAAGCGAGAGGGAGAGAGAAATATTGCTCATTTAATCTGCCAGCCTCAAGAGAATACCTCACTTTTTATGGGAGTTCTCCTCTAACTTTGAATTGCATGCACTAAGCTTGGTAAAATGTGCCTTGTTCTTTTTGGATTTCTGGGGGGTTTTTGGTTTTATAATGAGATGAATTGTGCCTTTTCATTACTTACAATTTCCCAGTGTCATGCTCATGGAACCTGTAATTGCTAGCATTAAAACTTAAATTAGGTCTCAGGTGAACTGCTAGACATCTCTCTACCTTAGACTGATATAGCTCAAGGAGGAAGAACATTTCCAATTGTGCCTCTAAAGCTTAGCCCTTAATTCAGTCACTAATGAGTGTGAATCAAAAGTTGCAGAATTCGTTTGTGCTTTTTTCCCATAATAAACGAATTCAGTATTGTTGTGAGTGAACATTGTAAAGAAAGCTATTTGATTTGCATTAAAGCTTGGGAGCCTGAAAATTCAATAAATCCAGGCTAAGAATTGGATCTGTAGGAAACAAACAGGGAAAACAATTGCAGCTTGTAATACCAGTATTGGCATGGGCAGCCTAAAAAAATACAAAACCAGACCAGGCTGTTTGACTGTTGTCAGCATCTCTGAAGCATTTAACTCCTGGAAGTGAATTCAGGTGTAAATGATATGTGGGGTGAGGCTAGGGGTTGTAATCCAAGTATATTTTTTCCTGTGGGGTTTCCATCAGAACTGTGAGAAATTCATGAAGCTTGCTCCAAACACTTCTGCTTGCCCAAGACTGTGCGCCTTACTTGTTGGTTTTCCCCTTATGCTATCATGTTAGCAGTCTTCTGTAACATTTTGTTCTCTTAAAGGTTATGGATAAAAACAGAAATTCAATGTGCAATAGAGATGAGCAGACCTGAGTTCATGAAGGCATTTCTACAGATTCTTCCATTTGTGTCCCAGTCCATAAACACACAGGGTTCCATTTCCATATGTTTGGTTGTGGGCACAGAGTTTGTGGTGATTGTGAGTGGGGCTGGGCCCAGCCTCATCCCCAGTGGGTGCAGCTGTGAGGAGCAGGTGAGCAGCACTGGCAGCAATGAGCCATGGAGTGCCCAGGGGCACTGAGCAACCCCCAAAGGGAGCAGAGGGCACACAGGGGCACTGCAGGAACACCAGGGCTACAAAAGGCTGGGCTGAAGGACAAGAAGGGCAGATGCTTGCAGCCTTCTGAAGTGCCCTGATGGTATTCTGTGTGGGCAGATACCCTGAGCCTTCTGATGTGGCATGGTGTTACTCAGTATGGGTGAATGCTTAAAGCTTTCTGGAATTGTCTGGTGATGCTCTGTGTATTGTGGCCATCTCAACTGTGACATTTGGTGTTATTTAGAGCACAGGAACCCATCTTCACGAGCAAACCTGAACCTTTCAGTACTTGCTGGTCTTTTGGTTCTCTGCCCAATATCTGTGTTTTGATCAGAAGATTGGGTAAGCTGAAAGGAAGGTAAAGCTTGCAGAAAAGAAAGACACCTTCCTGCTTACACATAAAAATGTGATCCCTAAAACTCAACACAAGCTGAATTGTGCCTGATTTCTCAAGCTATCTTGACCCAGATATCTACTTCCTAAATAGGACCTCTAATGGAAAGGGTAGGGACCCTCAAAAATTACATTTATAGTTTGCAGTCATGCTAGTTTTTATGCTCTTTTATAGCTAATCCCAAAATTTGTTTTTCCTAACCATTGTTTTCTGAAGTTTATGAGAATGAAACAACATGATGTACAGCTGTTGTTTGGCTGCCATGGATATATAGAATATGCACCATAATTCCTGTCTGCAGCCACTGCCACTGTGAAAGGATTTACAGTTATCCAAAAAGGTCTTTTTATATCTGACTAAATCACTTTGTAGCACCTAGTTAATACTGCACCTTTGCCATTTTTCAGGCCCCTCCTTTGCGATAGACCAGCATTGAATAGCAGAGTTCTGTATGAACTCGATCTAACAATGCAGGCCATGAAGTGGCTTCACAGAGCTGTACTTAAATGTACAATGCAGACAGCCCCAGACCTACTGCACACCAGAAGTCCCAGGGAAGCTCAAGTCCTTCTCCCTTTGGGGTCTAGAAGAACCATGCAGCCCAGTTCCTCTGTGGGACCAGCAGTCTGACACTGAGGGTGACACAGGGTGGTGGCACATGTGACTCCTGGGGGACTGTGCTGTGGTGCTTGGGTTTCACACTGTGCTGCTGTTTAGGTATCAGTCTGTCCCCAGCACTTCATCCATGTGCCAAGAGCGTGGTAGATACTGTCTTTGGCATTTTGACATCCTGAAGGCATTTCCCTCTTGTTAGAATCTTCTTTCCTTTCTCAACTCACCTGCCTTCCCTAGAAGAAAAGAAAGCTCAAAAAAAAGGTATCTGAAACAAGACTCCATCAATCTTTCTCAAGGAGCAGTCTGGGAAATTAATCCTGTTTTCTGGATCTGGGGAGGAATTTCCCTCACCCTTGGTTCCATCCTTCCTCTGGGCTCTGAGCACTTTGATCATCTCAAGAGTCATCCTTGAAGGATACTGTTCAAAATGATGCACAGCAGCTGTTTACCATCCACTACACTAATTTGAATTAGTTGATAGATATTAAGGAGTACCACAGTCTATTTCTATGCCCAGCAGCTCTATTTTAGGCCTAGTTCCTGTGAATTTGCTGTTAGGAATCCTTGCCTTCCCAAGGATTTGAGAGTTAAAGTTATAATGAGATGCTAGAATATCCGTTTTCAGGAAACATCCACATTTAAATATTTGTGTTTGATCTAGTCTGAAATGTTGAAAAAAAATTATTTTGAAATATTCATAGAACTGAATTTTCTTCAGAATTTTGTTTCATGGGATGTTTTGGCATTCTTTATGAAATGTTAGATATCAAAATACCACGAGATGAAAGCATATGACAGTTGTAATAAATAAGTTGTAACCATAAGGAAAGTTGCTACTTAGAACTGACTGAAACATCCTTTTTTGTAGAAGGAGTATCATCATGTCAAATTGCAATACAAACACGAGATAATTTGATCATTTAGACACGTGCAGTGGTAACCTGAGCTTTATTTCACCTGGATTCAGGAGTATAAACACATCTGGTGGAATTAAAGAAGTTATCTTCCCCAAAGTTGGGGAAGAAAAGAAGGAGCTGGTGTATTTATTTTTAGTAGACCTTCAGAACTAGACTAGATGGAGCCAAGTGACAAATTCTGCCTGATTTAATAGATTTGGGTAAAGAAAGTAAAAACAGACAAATATTTTGCCACAGCAGTTTCATATGGCTGATGGTTCCACTTCTTTCCATTGAACACACCTGCTAAAAGGCACATTTACCTTCTCCATTGAACACACCTGTTAAAAGCCACACCCTGCACTGGTTTTTTGAGCAATGAAACATACTCTTTCCATATTAAAGTATGAAACCACGAGTGACAGAAGCTTGTTTCTCAAGGAAAATGGAAATGGTTTAGGGAAAGTATGAATCTCAGTTAGAGATGCAGCAGTTTGAATGTAGGCTGTGCCTTTTCCCATGCTTCTGTCCATACAAACATTCCTCTGCATTCAGGATAAACCCAGCCTTGGCAGTTTGAGGAGCACCTCTGTATCAGTGAGCAAGCAGAAGTGCTCTTAATAACTCAGGTTTGAAAAGCAATATTTACCTGCCTAGAAAGGTGACTTCTTACACACTTGGGCTGTCATTTTACCTTGTACCCATGAACGTTAAGTGACTGTGAAACTCTCTTCTTGGAAATACAGCAGCTGTAAACAAAATGTGCTATTAGAGTACCTGTGGCAGTGCATGTCAGAATATTATCAGCACTGAATCAAAATGCACTGCTTTGCCTGCTGCTGTTGCCACAAGCCTTAGTATTTTAGACGGCATTACATAATGGCAAAATATTTTTCAGGGGGGAAAATAAATTAAAAACTCTCCCTATGGTTTTAATCTCCCTCTTACTTTATCTGTGGTTTAAAGCTGTGTCAGGTATACACCAAAAACACCCTTTCCCTAGAGTATTTAGTTTACAATTTCATTTAATAATGGAAGCGTACTTCCATCCAGCTAGGACGGGAAAGGATTAAATAAAAAGCACTGTTCTAAAATCAAGTAACAGTAGTGCAGCCTGTCTCCATGCTCTGCAAATGAAGTAGCCATGGAAAAGCTTGTTATTAGTCTGTAATATCAAAACTGATAAACTATTAGTGTTTTGTCAGGCATGATAAATGCTAAACATTTTCCTCTGCAGATTGCCTCAACAAGAACTGTGACTGTTTTTAGACACATCTGGCACTGCACTTTTTTTTCCATCCTGCATTTCAGTGATTTAAAAGGCCTTGGCTGGGCAGAAGGATGTCAGCTGTTTGGTTTAAAATACTGTTATAAGAGTCAATAAGATTTAAAGAGGCAGTAGGTAAAATTCCAGCCTTGCTGAAGGTGGTGGGAGAATGGCCATTGAGTTTAATGGCTTTGAGATTTCTCTGTATGGCTTTTTTGTCCATTTTTATTCTTAGTAGATTTTCCATTTCCCAGAATTGCCCTTTCTTTTCCATTCAGCTTCTCCTGCTTTCAATATTAGCTCTAGGAGTGAGCATGGAGTTAAAATACCAAACCCTTTATTTTCACAAATGCCATTTTCACAGCTCACTTCTGTGGCCCTGCTGCAAGACAATAATAACAGGTGTATGAAAATAGTAAATGCAGGTATTAATTTATTTTTAAAAAAAAATGTTCTTAATAGACTTTTCTGTCTGTGCTTCAAAATGAGCTGTGTGACCAGTGATTGAATCCCAGCACCTCTGGGGCACAGAGAAGCTGTTCCACTCTTTATGGAAGGAAATTGCAGGGCGAGCTCTGTGCTTGCTTTCTGTCCCATCACATGGGGATGGCCACGGGTCTGGGTGGAAGGGTTTGATGGGAGATAGGCCACCAGATGCTGTCTGCTGTTGGCTTATTTGAGCAGGCAGAATGTGGGCTGGGTCCATGGGGAAGTGAGCTCAAGGACACTGGAAGAGTTTGCAGTCAGCAGAGGAGGGGAGGTGACAGCTCCGTAGTGGTGTCTTCAGTGTGCCTTGGAGAGGTCTCTGGAAGCCCCTCAGGCTCTGATAGGCACAAAGTGTGTTCTGCAGCCTTGGGTGGGCTCCTCTCTGCATCTCAGATCAGCTACTGCCTGATTCACCTTTGGTACTGGAGTAATTGGCAAAAAGCTTAAATTTGTGTGGTGACAGTAAACCCTTTTGATGCAAACCCAAGGAAGGGTTTTGGCTCTGTCCCTCCATTGCAGGGTTTCACCACAGATGGGAAACAGACTATCTTTGGTAAAATAGTAAAGGAATGTAGCAGGTTTTGCTGCAGTGACATTTTATATTGTTTTATCCATTTTCTCCTACACTTAAAATTGGGAATAGTAAGGGGTATCTCTCCAGCTCCAGGCATGGGAAAGGATGCACTGCTTGGTGAGCTCCTGTTTACCAAGTAGGAATTTCAAACATACAGTCTGCTGAAAGCCAACCCTCTGAGCAGCCACAAAAGATTTTAACAATACAGCTGGACTGATACAAAAAGCAAGGTTGTAGACTGTGTGGACCCATTGCCATCACAGTTTTACAATGCAGGACTCAGGGCAAAGGGGTGAGTAAAAATAGCATCAAACCACGCAGGATTCATCCCTCAGCAAGTGTAGCATTTGATTTGTATGGAGGAGTGATCACAGGTTTGCAACATGCCAATAAAATGTTTCTAAGCATAACAAAACTTTTCTGAATAACCTGAACAAAAGCAATGAAAAGTATGGCTGAAACCATGCTTTTAGCTAACAACAGACAAATCTCTGAGTAGTCACAGGCCATTCAGGGTCATGCTCTGGCAACTAAAATAACCAGGATATTCACAAGGGATTTGCCAGGCATGTGATTCAGGAAGTGTACAAAAATACCACATATAGGAGTCAAGTATTTTTATTTCAGTCTCCTATTTTCTCACACACACTTCCCCCAAATTCTGCAGCTCTTTCTTTAGTTTCCTGGATGAATCCTCTCAGGCAGCATGTTTTTACAAGCACAGATGCTACCTTGAAAAAAAAGAAAGGAGGGAAGGGAGCCAAATGGGTGTTACACTTCAGCTTGGCAGCATCTTTCCAACATGTGCCCCCAAAAAAAAAAAAGGGGGGAAAAAAAAAAGACTGATTTTAGTAATCAAAACTGAATACAAAATCAGTGCAAAACTAGGACTGTAAAACCTTCAGTTTGTCAGAAGGACTGAAGGAAACGCCTTTTAGCCAAAATGACATCCCTGACCTACTTGTCCGCGCTGTCACGTACCTGGGTAACCTTTTCTTATCCCTTCCTTCCATCAAACCTCTGACCATTTTGCCATTCATACTTGCTTTCAGCTGTAATTTTTTGAGATTGTTTGAAGTGTGAAACCAGAAAGTAAAGTCTCATAACACCATGCTGGCAGACCTAAATTTAAGTCAGAGACCTTTTCAAGCGCCGCTTCTCTGTGGAAAACAATCCATTCAGACCTGGAGTTCCTATTGGAAATTAGGGGGTAGCCTGGTAATTGGATTAGGGTGTGCTTTTATGTGTAGCAGTTTCTCAAGAGGAGGTTCTTGCTTTGTTTCATTGATTGCCTGCCTGATCTTTCTGCCAGTAAAAGCCATGCAGGCAGCTGAAGGGGTGAGGATGGATGGAAGATGCAGCTCTGTGTTATGTAAGATATTCTCTGAGTATGATCAGGTGGATACAGATTCTAAGTGCATCTCCACACAAATTGGAAGCGTGCTTTGTTAATATACAATTTAATTGCTTAAAAGCAATTTCTATCAGTCTTTCTTACAACCTGGAAGAGCTGCTGCTTGTACCAGTACTTAAATTCCTGCATAGGTGCCAAAGAAGGGAAAACTTCAGGACATCTGGTGGTGGATGTGCAAATTGGAGTCTACGTTGTTCTAGACATTGGAGGGAAAAGGAAGAAACTGTATTTGTCTTCCACATTTCCAGAGGGGGTTTGGAAATGCCAGATTAAATTTACAGGTGTGATCCTGGCAGCATGCCAGGCTCAATCATACATGGTACAGTAGCTAATATGGCAGGAATTGCAAGGGCATAACTTAGGGCACAGCAGTGCTGCTCTGAGAGGACTTGCACCCCATTTCTCCAATTTCATCATCCCCATCAAGTAAAAGATATGTCCTAGGTGGGCAAGATGAATCCTGGGTTTTTTTCTGGATGGGCTCCCATTTTTCTGCTGGAGCCCCCTCCAAGCACACCCTCAGCTGGGAGATGGAGACATCATCAGTTATGTGACTGTCCCCAGGGGCAATGCCAGCAAAACGATCCTGCTTCTTCCACACATCAATATTCCTGACACCCATCTTAAAACTTAGGTCATGCATATCCATCTACTTTTCAAAAAGTGTCAGAAGGATACAAATATCCCTTCACTATTTTTAGAGCCATATCAAAAGTATTTATCAGCTTTCTGGCACCTCATCCCATTTGTCATAGTTGGTGCTATCTGCCAGTTGGCAGCGGAGGATGAGGTGCTCTAGAAATGTAGTGGCGAGTGGATGAAACTCTCTAAGCTGAGACCACAGCGAGGGTGACTCCTGGGAGTTGTCATGCATGTTGTCACAGTCAGGAAGTGCCTGTCACTGTCTTCTGGAGCAGGCAGAGCCCCAGGGCTCACGGGAGCAGCTCATCCCCTCGGTGTTTCCCAGCCCAAGGGGATTTGGAGGGAGCAGGGAGCTCAGCCTGGGAGCAGGGCTGAGCCGTGGGAGAGGTGGGCAGCTGATGTTTGGTGACCACCATGGGCTCTACTACCCACCAGCCCTCCCACACCACCTGGTGATGCCCAAAGGACTGCTTCCCTCAGCACACACCCTGGCTGTGCAGCATCCCAGCTGCAGCGTGCACGAGGACAGGGCTCAGTCTGGGTGTTACACATAATTCATACTGCTCATGCAGGGTGGCACAGGAGAAGTGCTGAGAGTCGTGCTTTGCCACGCACACGTTGCCAGCTGGAAACTCTTCCAGCTCCTCCCTAGCACACACCTCGAGGCCTGGCATCAGGCAGCTCTTGTGTGTGCAGGTAACGTGTTCAGCGGCCTCATGCCACAAAATCGGGCTGTTTTCATAGCACTGTTGGTTTTTAGAAGGCAATGTATTCAGGTTGAAACTTTGCCCACATACCATCTGCTTCAGCCTTATCTTCTTTGACAAGAAAGCTGAATATATAATGTCCACTTGGCTTTCCTGGTGTTACATAAGGTTGTGGTTTTTGTGTTAGGTTTGCAGTTTCAGAGCTCCTCAGCGGCTCCTACAACATGCTCCTGCTCTTGTTTTCAAGTGGAAAATCAGTGACAAAAATCAATACCATCTTCATAGCTATAATGAATGTGACCCACAGGCTTTTTTAGGATGACCATGAGCTTCCATCATATGTCTGAGGCCTATTTGCAAATATTGATTGATATTGCAGATTATCTGCGGCCATTTCTTATGAAATCTTAAGGTCTTGCAGTTTTGCTCTCTGTGCTCGGTTTGGTATCAAAGGTACAGCTATAAATCACAAGACCCACCCAGAGACACTATTGATAGCTAAGGCTGCTGAATTGTGAAAATTAAGTGTTTCAGGTTTTTTTTTAGCTGCTTTAGCAGGATGGTTCTCAGTCAGCTCCAAGTGAGGGAAAGCACTGCTTTGGAATTGCAGCAGACTCTGTTTACTTTAAGTTGGGGGAAAAAAGTGGAACCTTCATATGCAAATGTATGGCATTTGGAAATGTCATATAGCCACATCTACATATAAATAAGCTGCTCTGGAGTGCTGCACTAGCCGGGCTGCTTTGATATAGAAATTGGATAGTAGCACACAAAGCAGAAACAGCAGGACACCACTCGGTCAAGTTCAGGGAGTTTTGTTCCTTCATCATCACATAACAAAGTTAACTAATAGTGCTGTGTCACTGCAGTGCTAGACTGGGAAGGCTTGTGAAGAGCTGCTGGTTAGTGACTAACCATGTCTGTGTGCTGCTGGGGCTGTGCAGCAGGGATGGTGGCCTGTCTGCTGTGCCCCAAAAGACAGTGCTGAACATAGATATTCCTCTGGTAGCATCCCTCCTAGCCATCCTCTGTAGATCTACACTTGCTTTCTCTGAAGGAGGCACAATTTGGTTGTACAAAGAAGCATCTTCTGCTGCTAACAGCCACATGCTGGGGTGGTATTTCCATCTCTGTTTAATCTGGTATTAAAAGAAACTCTCAAGTGTACTTTTTCAGAGGGGAGGACATAGAGAGGAGCACTGATCTGGTTGTTCCTGTCCATTTTTTACCCCCTCCAGCACCAGCACTAATGAGTAGCTGGAGGAGAGGTGGATGGGAGAGAAAACAAGCCTTGGGCTGAGCTGTTGGGAGGAATTTCTCACAGAGGGTGACACCTGCTCTGCTCGTGCCACTGTGATGGATCCAGCCCGCCCCTCTGCCTTCAGGCACGCAGCCTAATTGGAGGGATCCTCACAAATCTCTAAACTGACACCAACTCTTTTTCAACACAGAATTACAATAATAATAAGGTTAACTCATCCTCTAAGGGCTCTGTCATGAGCTGCCTAAGGAGATCATGTGCAAGGAGATAAACTATGACTTTATTTCTTTACACTGCTGGTTTCTGAAGGGGGAGGATGCTGCTCCCACGGGGCTGGTGGCATCTCTCTTAGGCAGGAGAATCTGAGTGAAGGGAGCATCAGCAGCTTGCCAAAAACAAAGAGTAGCTGAGTTAGCACAAAGAGGGATTTAATCTATTCTAAGAATGGGGTTAACACAGATTTATTCAATCCTGACACAAAAGAATTGCAGCACAAACTGTAAGGGCCCCTTTACCCAGGGCTTTGCTAAATCCACAATACAGCCCCACATCATTAAATCATAACCTAGCACTGACTGTAGCCCTCAAGACTGGCCCCAGCAGCACCTCTTTCTGTGTTACTTCATCCATATAAGTGTGGGGAGATGACTTGGGGACAGCTGACACACAGATGACACGGGGAGCCAGGGAGATCACCAGTCTGCTGGCCTGGGAAGTGGCGGGTGCCGCAGACACAGGGACGAGCAGCTCTGTGGAGCTGCTGCAGGGAGAGCTCAGTGCATCAGCCTCCTCTGAATGTTCTGGAATCAAGTATGGACTGAGAGGGAGAGCTCAGTGCATCAGCCTCCTCTGGATGTCCTGGAATCAAGTATGGATTGAGAGGGGGAGCTCAGTGCATCAGCCTCCTCTGGATGTCCTGGAATCAAGTATGGATTGAGAGGGAGAGCTCAGTGCATCAGCCTCCTCTGAATGTTCTGGAATCAAGTATGGATTGAGAGGGAGAGCTCAGTGCATCAGCCTCCTCTGGATGTCCAGGAGTGGAGTGTGGATTGAGAGGGAGAGCTCAGTGCATCAGCCTCCTCTGGATGTTCTGGAATCAAGTATGGATTGAGAGGGGGAGCTCAGTGCATCAGCCTCCTCTGGATGTCCTGGAATCAAGTATGGACTGAGAGGGAGAGCTCAGTGCATCAGCCTCCTCTGGATGTCCTGGAATCAAGTATGGACTGAGAGGGAGAGCTCAGTGCATCAGCCTCCTCTGGATGTTCTGGAATCAAGTATGGATTGAGAGGGAGAGCTCAGTGCATCAGCCTCCTCTGGATGTCCTGGAATGGAGTGTGGAGTGCAGCATCAAAGAGCAGTGACTGCTGCTTTAGGGGTGGCCTTGTTCAGGGTGAGAGGCTGAAATGTGGTGGCAGGGAAGCAGAGGAGGTCAGACAAGGTGAGGCAGCAGCCTGTCTTACCTCCCTGAATGGAACAATCATTCCAGGGAGGAGCTGAGCCTAACCTGAGCACCTGGACATGGAGAAAATGCTGCTTTGGAGCAACACATTGGCCCATGTGGTGTTTTTTCTCTTCCAGTTTAGCTTACATTGCTGGATGTTCCCATTCAGATGTACTCACATCACTGTGCAACTTTGGGTTGCATTGCACCTTGTATTGCAGTAACTACTTGGTGGAACCATCTTTTACATGCAGGAGCCATGGCTCTTAGGGGCCTGTACAATCTCTAGGGTAAGGCATCTGTGAATTCAAGGGGACAACAGACGCTGTGAAAAACAAGGGTAAAAAAAAAACCACAGTCCTGGTTTAGTTTTGAGTAGACAAATGGTCTTGTTATGTATGCAGGAAAATGATTAACAAGTTGCTTGATTTCAGTCAGTTTTCTCAAAGAAGGAAGATGTCTTCACAGATGTTGTAAATAAAAGTGCTTCTTGATTTCCAAAGTTCAGCAACAGCTTTAACATATATAGCATAGCCCCCATATATATGCTGACAAGCTGAAAGTATTTTGTTCTCCATTTGAACATCTGGGGATTATTAGTGTCTTAATTCATTGGTTTCTATTATTAATTATGGCAGCAGGCTGAATAATTATGATACATTGCTGCAAAGACAGAGCACAATATTTTTTTTCAAAGTGCACTAGGACATCTTGCCATCATCTCAAACATAAAAAGCCCGAGATTATTTTTAAAAAGGAAAGTGGATTTTATCTTATTCCAGGGAACTGATTTGCATAGGGACATTTAAAATTAATAAATTACTGTGTTCAGCAAGCCTATTTTGTGCCTGAGAAAAGAAGTGAATGTAATTTATTTCACCATGTTCCATTTCTTTTTTTCCCCTTGGTGAAGCAGCTAATATGGGAAGGGTATTTTTTGTGCAGTTTCTGTAGAAAAACTAGCTTCAAGTTTGTACTTGGAGTGGCTGCAGGAGGAATTTAGGCTCAGGCTGCAACATAGTGGTGCCAGACGTTTTCAGCTGACATTTGGTGTCTCATTTTCCTCTTGCTCTCAGGGAGAGTGGGCTGGTGAGCTCCCTCTTGAGCAGCAGCAAGCACTTCCTTCGGAATTCTCACTCAACGCCCACCCAAACAATGATTTTCAGGCGAGTTGCTTGCACACATTTTCTTCGTTGTGAAGAGGCACTCTGTAATTGTAAAAGCAAGGTTTCAGGAGAGGGGAACATGAGGGGTGAAGGTGCTGGCCCTGAGCAGCTGGCAGCAGGGCAGGTTTGCCAAGGACAATGTGCCTTGGAGTTGGTCAGCAAAGACCAAAAAAAAAGCTCTGTTCTCTCATCAGAGCTGGGTCTGAGCTGGGATTTATCATGGCAGTTCTTCTTTACAACAGAGTAGAAAGCCTGCCTAAGGACTTAATCCCTGAGTTGCTGTGGGACCTCACTTCCTTCTGCACTTTCAGAGGGAACAGCACCACTACCATCCTCGTTCTGGCCCTTTGAACCATTCCTGCAGATGTTCTGAGAAAGTTCCCTTTCACATCCTAAGAGCAGCAGTTGCTGACTCTGTGCAGACTGAAGATGAGTAACATAAATATCCCTAGGCTCATCAGATTCCCACCTGTAGCCAATCAACTGAAGCTCTTTCCCAGAATTCAGGCCATCCCTACCTTTGCTCCACAGGTGGATGCTCTCTGCATGTTTGTTTTGATTCCAAACAAGAGTTGCACACGAAGTCTCTTCCATGCAGAGCAGAAGAGCTTTCTTCAGAAAGTTCCCAGTGCTGTGCTCTGCAGCATCTCTTTGGGAGATTTGCCAGGGAGATATGTTTCCAGAAGGGGTTGAGAATGTTAAAGACATACATTTGACCCAAAAATCCCTTTTTCCCTTCATATGTCCTCTGATAATGTGATGTGTAAGGAGTCACTACTTCAATATCAGCGAGAGCTTCCATCTGCAAATTTGACTGACCTCAGCAGTATTAAAAGATTAAATTATTATGTAAGTCAATTCTCTTTAACCAGTTTTTCTAATGAGATAGGTGTCAAAATAGCTTCTGCTGCACATCATTCACTGTCTTATCCCTTATTTGATGAAATATATGTGTATATATGTATTTTCAGGCCTTCCCTTGGTCCAGGGATGACTGTACACTGGGTGTTAACATTGTATGTGAGTCAATATTTTCTCATATGGGCATAGCCTAATAGTTATTATTTCCAAAGCTCCAACATTACCTGCTGTACATCAGCCAAAATGCTAACATCACAATTCATGGGCTGTGGTCCTCTACTTTGCTTGCTTGAAATCACCTAGAAAGTCTCACTGATTCACACATGAAGAATGACAGACTTATCAGCCCTGCAGATCTAATTGTTAAGTGCCTTGGCAGACAGTTCTTGGATACAAGAATCCTATTTTTGCCTAGATTTTTATTTTAATTTCTCTAAAGTGGATTGTAGGACCTTGTATCTGGAAAGAATTTCCTGGGCACTCCAGACAGTACTTCATATAATCCTCATCAAGGGCACTAATGGATTTATTCCTTTGTCAGCAGCACTACTGCACATGTTTGGTTGTGGAACAGAAGCTCCACGTTAGCTCAGATGGGAGCTGGGGACCAGTGAGGGCTGCCCAGAGAAGAGTTTGGCTGCCTTGTTTTCATCACTTGCAGAGTCACATCCTGCCACCAGGCAGACTGTTCCAGCTTTCACTGAAATGGTTACCTGAGGATCTGAAGGGTGTACATTCAACTTCCAAAGACTGAAGAAAAGCCAGAAATTAAAATTAAAATTATACAAAGTATATTTGAAATCATTCTTCTGCGCCGTCTTGATGAAAGACAGGAGCAGGCACAGATATTAAGGAATTTAGACAAGATAGCCTTAAATAATTTATTTAACATTTCAGAAGACAATCCATCAGGAAAAGCAAGATCACTGAGTGGATGGTCAGCCACACTTGATATCTTTTTGGGATCCAGTTTATCCTAGAGAAATAGCCCATCATCTCAGCATCTCCCTGCCATCCACAGAGAGGTTGGAAAGCAAGAGTTCAGCTGGGAAACTTTTCCAGTGAGAGAGATGATGAGCTGTTTCAAGCTACACAAAGTAGCATCTGGCCTCCACACACTTAAAAATAACGTGTTTTGACTAGTGTGTCTTATTTGATAGGCTATCATGTCATGTGCTGGCACTAGCAAGGGATGTGAACAATATGAAATGTCATGTTAGGCTAAAGATGAAAAAAATGCTGCAGAAATGCAAAAGATATTGGCTTCATCAAAGTGACTTTTTCGATCACAAAAGTGCTTCAAGAAAAAAGATTCTTGAATACAATTGATCTGAAGGGTGAGGATGTATTTCTTTTTTGAAATAAAAAGGACAAGCATTTTGAGAAATGTGGCAGGAATTTCTTTTGTCCAGAGATAGGAGAGGTTGATCCAGTCAGTCCAATTTTTACCTCTGGTCTTTACAGCTGGCTTCTGCCTCAAATCCTGTCCATCACAAAAAGGTACAAGTCTGTCCTTATGGCACAAATAAAACTTGCCCACATTGTTGCCAATAACAATGCAGCAAGTCTTGTGTGTGAAGAGGAGCTACTGAATTTAACATTACTGAAACCTTCAAAGAGTAGCTTTGAATTTGGTCTGTGTCATTGCTTTGTGCATACAGGTCTGCTGTGCTTGGAAAAAAAATGGGTTTGTATTTAGCTTAGCTCTCTGTAAGTGTGAGGCTGGTGTGGCAGAGGGGCTCCTTAGTGTAGTGACACTGTAATTTGACTAGTACAGATTGCATCCAATACTGAATTTATAAATAATCTAAAGTTTTTATAAGAGTGGAAGTCTTAATTTATGTTTAATTTTTTTTTAAGATACGTACAGTTCTTGTTTGCTTCATAACCTCAGTATGGTTTTTATGTATATCCTCTCTTTTTAGAATCAATTTAATAGTTCTTGTTTCATGGAGATGTAATGCATTCATAAGAGTTAGTGTCTTATCAACAGCAGGGTTGCTGAAAAGTGCTCAGGTCCTTCCAGAAATGGGAGCAGTCAGTTTTAACATGAGGGGACTTTTAGAGCATGCCTGGGTGTTTGGGTCTCTACATTGGCTCCATAAAGATGGATTTTGTAGTAAGAAAAATATCCTGTTTTGAGGCAGGGAAATACTTTGTGTGTGTTCAAAATGTGCTGGGAGGGGAAACTTCTCAGTCTGAACAAAATGATGTTTTTATTGCGGTCTGTATTTCGAGTAACCTAAATGGCAGATCAAACTAAAACTGTGGTTTTCCCCCTCTCTGCCTTTGTATAAATCCCTGACTCTTTTGGAGGAGACATCAGTCAAAATGAGATACAGATAATTTGTGTCGAAGTTCTGTGGGCTCTTCTGAGACAGGTGACAAGTGTTCCTGTATGAAGTGTTTACCCTATGAAGTGTTTATCCTACAAATCCTAGCAAAGCTTGGGCCATCTCATTTTAGATTCAGTAAAGCATTTTCCATCACAACATTGTGCTTAGAGGTGTAATTACAGGTTCTGCATGATCCTGGATTTGCTTTAAAGTGTGCTAGAGACCTTGTTAAAGAAAACATGGTTTCTGCCCCCATGATTGTCAGCCCTACAGCCTACACACAGTGAGAGCATCTGCACGTCCAGATAGGTCCTGGTCCCCCTTTCAAGTCCCAGGTGAATCTGTCCTCAAAGTTTTAATTTTCCCTCATCTTGAAGTGAGCCTTAAAAAAAAAATTAAACCACAGGATTTCATACCATTTTAATCACACTGCTGGATGATCTGAGAGAGGAGAGATTCTTGCACTGAGTGGTGGTGCACAGACATGGCAGAGATACCTCAATACCAGAGAAGGAACAATCAGAGATCCCCACACACACATGCATGTGCACAGAGCAGTCTCCTGTTCTTCAGAGAGGAAGCAAACTTCCTCTGGTAATGGAGGATTTGAAGGAAATGGCATTATGTTTTTCCACCATAGGAAAAAAATGTGTATTAATAAGGATCCCATACTTCTTGCTGCAGTTTCCCAGACAGAAATAGATTTGAATGTAGGCCATAGCAGAGGTCAAGCACACCCAGAACCCATCAGGCAGAGTGCACAGGTGATCACTACATGGGTATGGAGTCCCACAAATCCTGAGCACATCGAGATCTCTGTGTGTGCCATGGGCAAGTCCATTGATAGCTGACACATGCCACACATTTATTCTGCCTGGGGGGATTTCCAGGGCATAAAGGAACATGCATGAAGGGGTGATAACTTTGTGTGTATATTTCACATGTTGGTAGCCAGTGTCTCACTTAGAGAGTGATAGGTAGCCAAAAATGATTAGTGCCAGACAAATGGACTTTGTGTTCCCACCTCTTTCTGGTAGCAAAAATTCCTGAGCAAGCTGTCAGAGGAGGTTATACCATACCTGTGTCATGCCTCCTGTCAGCACATCCTGGCTGTGCTGTCCCAGACACAGCTGTCAGCCCCCAGCCCAGGAATCCTCAGTGCCCCCTGCTCCTGCCCTGCATGGTCCCCAACAGCCTCCACCAGCCTTGCACAGGTATCCCAATGTAATCAGGAACAGGAGAGGCACAGGGGCTTGTGTTCAGCATATGTGCATTTGAAAAGATGCAATAATGGTCCAGAGTGCAGAGGTCCTGGAAATCCTAAGGATGAAAGAGAAGCTAATGCTGTCAGCAGGGACACAGAGGTTGCCTGTCATTCTCATTTGCTGGGAGCTGATCCTTGCCTGTTTTCACATAAGGACAATATAACCAACTTTATTAGTGCAAGTTGTTAGAGACTCTTACAACTCTCCTTGGACAGCAGCGACAGAAAAAAAATTCATTATGAAAATCTGAATCTTGGATCTGCTGCACACACTTTTCCCAGAGGTGGGATAATACCTAAGCATGCCTGCTGCTGGCATGACTGACTTGGAGGCAGAACACAAATTGCAATTGTTTTATAACACTCGGGGACTTCCTCTGGAAGATAAAAATGCTTCAATTTATTTGCGTGCAAGCTACATTTCCTCAGACATCCATCATGAGATTTATTCTTCTGTTTTTAATTAATCATGGCTAGAAGATACTGTCACAGAAAAAGGAGTGCTACCATTTGAGATATCATAAGTATTGGTTAAATGGCAGAATTTGCCAAAGTTACCCAGACTAATTAAGGTATTCCTTGGTGGCCTACAAAATTCATGTGAGTTCATGGTGCTAACACTCTCTTTCAGCCTGTGAAGTTGAGCACAGACCTGTTTTAAAACTAAATGAAGCCTCCATTTTCCTAGCATGAAGG
The DNA here is from genome assembly GCA_013400575.1 of Peucedramus taeniatus. Lineage (NCBI taxonomy): Eukaryota > Metazoa > Chordata > Aves > Passeriformes > Fringillidae > Peucedramus > Peucedramus taeniatus. Next base: position 14,035 of record WBNO01019197.1, on the reverse strand, counting down.
GATTTCCCAGGGTTTGCAGTCTCAGTGACTCTTTAACTACTGCAAAAGTAGGCTCAGAACATCAAACTAGTGCTGGATGCTGTGGGATGTGGAGGAGGCTGTGGGATGTGGAGGAGGGCTTTGGGGCATGGGCATGCAGCTCTGATGATAAACTTCAGCTCTGGACTCCTGCTCTTCTTCAGCCATAAAATTGTCTTTCTGTACATGTTCTGTTGAGTTACCAAATGTATTGCAATGTATATTATATGCAAATGTCCAGAGTCTCTCTCCCAACCTTGTCTCGGTTTGAGGAGACAGTCCGTAAAGTAAAACAGAAATAATCATATATTTTGCATGTGCTATTCTGTCATCAGATTTTGAATAGTCACATTATTTTCTCAGGTGCCTCATTTGCTGTAACTTGTCAGGAATTATAAAAGACTGAGATAAACTCTTGCAAATCTCAAATCAGCTGACCTGTTTGAAGGGGCAAACCCTTGCTCTTGCTTCCCGTGAACAGCATCTTTCACATCTTGTTCTTCTGGTTTTCCTTTCTTTCATATGTTGAGTTCTTTCCATCACTTCACCTTATCCTACATGGTCAGGTTAACGTTCCCCTTCACCTGTGTTCACAGAGAATGCAAACAAACTGGAAGAAAGTGCAAGAGGGATCTACATCCCTTGTCCAGAGCATTACAACGGCTTCTGCATGCATGGCAAGTGTGAGCACTCCACAAACATGCTGGAACCATCTTGCAGGTAACCCTTCTCCTGCCAGCAAGGGAAGGCTGCACACATGGAAATACTGACTTACACTTAATCCAGATCAGCTATGGAAAATAATGGCAACCGTGGCCCTTTGTGCTATAAAATCCATCAGACTTAAATTATTCAGCAAGGTCCCAAAAGTGTATTGAGCTATGAACGATGTTAATTGACTGTAAAGCCATCCAGTAACCTTCAGTTATATTTAGATGTGTTTTTAAAAGCCCTTCACAAAGCACTCAGACCTCACTAGGTGCCCTCCTCAGCCTGAGGGAGAGGAGTGCCACCAGTGTGTGTCCCTGCTGGGGCAGGAGTGGTGCTCATGGGGCAGCTGGCTGGGGCAGAGGCACTCCTGCAGTGAATGCCTCCCTGCAGAGCTGCAGATATTACTTTAGAAGTCCACACAGTGGCCAGGTGACTGGAAAAGGACTCTTACACATGAAGCACCATTTTCCTGGGACGCTGGAATAAGAGCACAAAGATACACACCAGACTCTCCCCAGGGCAGAACCTCAAGCCAGCTTCTCCCTGCTCTCACAAACAGCCAGGACACATTTTGCTCTTTGCAGCTTTTGTATTTTAGGTGTTCCATTCAGCTGAAAAATGTCATTTCCTCAAGGTGCTGGCAGCTTTGGGAATGCAGGGGAAGAAAAGGGAAGAAGCACAAGACTTAACCCATCAGGGTTAGTGCTCCACTAACACACCTGAGAGGAGCCCAAGCCATCTGTCTCAGTCCCTGACAGTTGCTGATGCCATTGACCTGGATTTTCACATCTTGCTCAGGCAATTAAGGTGAAACAGGGCAAGAGCTAGAACTGTAAAAGCACTGCTTGGCCCCAAAATCACAGAGCAGAGTGGAGATGTCAGGCTGCAGGATGGGAACTGGTGAGCAGTGCAGCAGGCAGCATCGGGGTGGATGGCTGCAGCATCAGTAGAGGGGTTTTTTATAGCAACCAGACGAAATGTAAATGATGTATCCACTTTCAGGAACATCTAATCACATTTCATATGGAGCCTGGATGATTGCTTATCACCTCCGTAGGGGTAATCTGCATAAGGAACCACAGCTCTATGGCTTTTCACCCTCCCCCCACCTCCCCAAAGAAAGGGAGAAATCTAAAGTATGTTGTGCAAGGAACTAAATGGGTTCTCATCACAACGTGCAAGTGGTTCCACTTGAAGCCAGTTATGTCTTGGCCCCCTGGGCACCTCCTGGCACTCTCACAGTGTTGTTCACTCTCACAGACCTTGGTGACACTGAGGACCACAAGTCTTCCCTCACTGATACTCTCTCTGTAGGAGTCCATTCTGCAAAACAAAACCCAAAAAAACCTTCTATTTCAGCCTCTAATTTTTTTTTCCAGATACAATTTTTCCAGCATTCTTTGAAAGCAGCAGGTATAACGAGGGAAAAATATTTTTTATTTCAGATGCGATGCCGGCTATACTGGACAACACTGTGAAAAAAAGGACTACAGCGTTTTATATGTGGTTCCAGGTCCAGTACGATTTCAATACGTCTTAATAGCAGCTGTGATTGGAACCATCCAGATTGCTATCATCTGTGTTGTAGTCCTTTGTATTACAAGGTCAGTATCTCTGGTATTTTACAGTAGAAACAGAAAATACTTTTGTTTTTCCTGCAATGTGCACTGATTATACCGATTTCTGTAGTGACACTACTGATAACAAATGCTATTTAATTCACCAGCAAACAGAAGATATCATCTGGTCCAGCCAGCCAGTGCTCCTTCATTATTATGACTGAATTTTTACTTCCATCTTAATCAAACTTAGGTAGCAACGGTGCCTACAGCAAGTGAAGTTCTCTATTTTGTATTCAGATGCTTGGACAAATATTGTTCATATAAATAGGGGAAATATAAATACAGCAGCTGGATCAACACTTAATAAAACTAATCATATCTCCATCTGGTTTCCTTAAGGGCCCATTCCCTTAGTCCTAATCAGGCAAAGCATACAGACTTTTAAGCCTGTTTGCAACCCCGCTGATTAAATGATTTCATTAGGCTTGAGTGCATGTTCAAAGGCACTGCACATGTTTTAGGGTCTTCCATATATGATGTACTTGGGTTTTTTTTTCTTTAGTGAGGAGCAGAGGGTTGTGTAAGTGGAAAAAGCCCCAGGGTAGTTTAGAATAAGCAGGGTAAATTCAATCCTTCCCCTCCGTGTGCTGCTCTCCTCCCCCACTTGAGTACGTTACTGTCTCTGGAGGGCTTGGGGTAAGTTCTGAATGTCAGACCTCTACAGGCTTCTCTTAGAAATCACAAGGTTAAATTAATTCAGCTAGCAGCACTGATAAATTGCTCTTTTAAAAATTATTTTCTTTTTAAAATTAAAAAAAAAATACCAGGTATCATACCTCCAGATAAAATAAAATCTCTACTTTATTTCAGTCCCTATGTTGCACTACCTGGCTGGAAGACAAGTGTAGAGCATTTGTTCCTGGAAAAGACATTTAAAAAAATCATAAATCCTTCTCTGGCCTAAAAGCGCAAAACAAAACCATTTTTTAGCCAGAGTTAATCACCTGAATGGCAACTCCCAAATGAGGCATTAGATTACAGGAGGTGGTATTCACAGAGGTAATTCAAACAACCAAAAATACAGCGTGCAGTGAGAGAAAGAAAGGGTGTAGTAACTGATAATGGAATAAATGTGCATTGTTTTGTCAAGTGACTCTAGTTTTGTCACATTGATGCAGTGAGCAGAGTACTTTATACTGAAGGATGAAGACAGGGAGCTCTGAGTGATCCCGTACTGTAATGCAAATTACCTGTCACACTGTTTCCATACAGAGACAGTGCCTTTTCCCCCACACTTTGTAACCAAGTCAATGTATGATCTTTCGTCTTTTTTTCTGTAATGCACATAATTACTGCAGAGCATCCTCCATCCCAGCATAATGATTTGAGATACATTTGCAGAAGTGTGCTCTTAAGTGGCCTATGAGAAACCCACATGACAAGAGAGCGTTGTGGCAGCATATGCATGAGCAATTGAGTTTTTGAAGTTGTCTGCTTTGGAGAACCTGACTGTACTGGTTTGAACTCCACACCCTGAATTCTTGAAAGTGCCGAAACCACCTTGCCAGGTTCCTGGGAGAAAGAAGGGAAACTTCACTCAGAGGGCATTGTGGCCAAATTCTTGCTGCTCATTTCGGTGCAACTTCAGCTAATTAATTAATCAAGTGAGTTTGGTGCACTGCATCCATGTGAGCCTCACAAAACTACTATTGTAATCTTCCAGCTGTCGTTACTGTTGATGCTCTTAAAATTTTACCTGTACAGCGGTGCAGATCTCTGGGGGTGTCCTCCATTGCTGGAAGGCTCTCAGCAAGTCCTGGCAACTTTAGGGATGTTGTTGCACAGACACTTTAATCTGAATAAACAGGCTGCTGACAGCTGAGGCCTGTCCCTGCCCCTTCCTCTGCCTCCTGGGCAACTTGGCCCTCCAAGTTGCCACCATTACCATTTCAGTAGCCACACAACCAACAGAGTCAGAGGATGGTCTGAGCTGAAAATGCAACAATCAGAAGTGATGATGATTGTGGTTTAACTGACTCAGTGCTTGGCTACTCATCATTAGTGCCAGCAGTGGGAATAAGTTTCTGGGGTGGAGGAGTAGGGAACCAGAGGCCAATAGGTAAAACAGCAAGACACAGTCTGCCCAAAGACTTTTAGCTTAGAGATAAGGCAAAAAAAGAAGCAGTGATTAAAGTGAAGGAGGATGGCAAATAATATAGGTATGGCCTAGTGTCATAATGATTCTCAGCAGTTTTCTTTACAGCTTTGCATTTTTAGTGCTTCCCTAATGTTTAGTCACAGCAGCTTATTTATGTGAAGAAATAACTTGATTAAAAATGAATGCATAACGTGTTTTACCTGCTATGAATCACATTGTGAGTAACTCCAGCTCATGAGCAAAGCTTCAGTGGAGGGAGGGAGGGCATCCTGTGCTCCAGTACTTGGTTTACATCGATGTAACTGCTGTGTTCATAAATGAATGCACCCCCCACACAGTGCACTACAAAGGACTTTTGATTAAAGAGTTAAGAACCAAGGAAAACCTATCGCTCAGTTTTAGCAGATGATTAAGTCTCAAAAGCTGGTTAAATGCCAAAGCTCCCCTTAGGAACCTCTGCTGCACTTCAGACACAACCCACCTGTAAATGCAACAGCATTGTGTGTAAGCAGCCTGGGGCCTTCCCAAGCTCCCAGCCATGGGTAATGTACAATTGAAACATGGACATTTTTGGCTCAAAGATGCTTTTTCATAATCTTAATTGGAGTAATCTCTACATTTTAACTGATTTCTCTCGAGCTTGAAGTGACTATGTAGATACTGTCAGTGTTGGTTTGGGGAAGGTACCTATGAGATGTTCATCTCTTTGCTTCCAGCTGGAGCGGTTGGTATCCACCATGCACAGCTGCATCCTCTGGGATTGCTGACCATCCTCATCATCCCCCAGGGCTCCTCCACATTCCATAGAAATTCAGTCTGGTTGTGCCCACTGTGCTTTGGTTCCCTAACCCTACTTCACTTGGCCGAGTGCTGGGGCAAAGCAGGGCTGTAAATCCAGATGCTGGGGCCTCGGGGAGGAGCCCTGGGTGTTGGTGGGGCTGTCTCACCCGTGGAAGTGTCACTGGCCGTGTCCTGCAGAGCACCAGCAGGTCCTGCTGTGCCGGCCGGGCAGGACAGCGGCTCTCGGTGTGCCCGTGATGCTCAGGGAACCAGCCCTGTGCTTGCCAACAGCAGCTCCCTGACTCACTCCCGCAGTCTGATGGCCTTTCCAGGGAACATGAGTGAATAATGAGTTTGTCATGAGCTCGCAGGCCGGCTGAAGTCTGCCTCAGTTCCGTAATGAAAGCTCTGCCGTGACCCCCGAGAGCGCAGGAGACGCAGCCTGGTTTTTCCTGGAGTAATGATAGCAGCCTACTTCACTGCTTCCCAGGAAGGAACGAGGCAAAATATAGCCCACAGCCATACAGCTTCTCATGAGGGGGTGGTCCTGGTGGCTTAAAAGTGAGGCAAGTCAGGACAGTCTGACCCACATTTTGCTAGACACTTACATAATTGTATTCCAGCAATTTTTTAAATGCTTCCTGTGTTCTTATGCTCTTTGTTTAGCCTTTCAGTTGACGTCACAAAACTATAACATCACTCCCATTCAATAGGGAGGGAAAAAATGACCTTTTTTATTTTATTTCACTCTGTTCTGCTCTTAGTTATTTGACACAGAGCTGCAGGCCAGTGCTTTAAGCTCTCACTGCACTGAGGTGGGCTCTCCCCAGTGCATAACCCATAGGGTTTCACTCAGTGCTGCTGAAAGCCTTCCTGTAACAGAAGAACAAGTCAGCCCCATACAAAGGGAACGTTTTTCCATGTCAGTGTTGTCTGGATATTTTGGGGCCTCTTCTCTTGGCACTCCAAGAGAGTGTTTCAGTCTCTGTTGTGCAGCTGCCCACAGTTTTTACCATAACCACCCTTGGCTTTCAGCTGATTAGAACATCCCGTGGCCTCCACCTGGGATTAAACTTCTCAGGGTTTCTGCCTGCGGGTGCCTTTCTGTGAGAGAAAACCAGAAACACGCCATTAGCTTTCCATTAGGGAGAAATGTATCATCCCCACAGCAGGTGCTGCTGCAGGTGAAAGGTTGAAAGGTGCCCTTGCTGAGGAACACTGGAGGTCCTGAGACACGAGGGGTTTGGCCCTGCAGCTGTCCAAAGGAAGATCAGATTTGGGGCTTTCTAACACAAGTGCTTTCCACAGCAAGCCAAGCAGCCGTGGCACAGTGCAGGCACCTGTAAGTGAAGGAGCTGTTTGCTCTTGGGCTGAGCATGGAGCATTTCCATGGAGACTCAGGGCAACTGCAGACACTTGGGGCCTTGGAAAGGCAGCCCCTGCAGCCACTTTCTAAGCACTTCACAGACCTGGGATGTTGACTAGGTGAGCATGGGACCATCCTGGACCTTCCACCTTGCTCAAAAGAAACCCATTATTTAAAGCTGAACAACGCGGTGCAGTTGGGATCATTGCAATGCAGCGAGAGTGTCCAGGGTTCAGGAACTGATCTTCTCCCTTGCCATAATTTTGTTCACAGTATGTGTTTGGGGGTTGTGGTGCCATTGCCATTAGCCAGCCAATTTCATTTCATTGAGGAGGAAGCACACTGAGGGCTGGAGGATGCCCCTCTCACCCTCGCGTCCCTGCTGCCCCCGCCACCTCTGGAGCAGATGTGTTGCTAAGAGCTGTGTATTCTCACAACTCTCTTTTCCAGGAAATGTCCCAGGAGCAACAGAATCCACAGACAGAAGCAAAACACAGGGCACTACAGTTCAGACAACACAACAAGAGCATCGACAAGGTTAATTTAAAGAGCGCATGTTTCCACAATGGCAAAACTAACTGCAGAGAGCTTGGACTACAAAATACAGTATTATAGACAAAAGATTAAGACAAGATCTACACATGTTGCCTTGCATTTGTGGTAATCTACACCAATGAGAACATGTACTACAGCTATATTTGATTATGTATGGATATATTTGAAATAGTATACATTGTCTTGATGTTTTTCTGTAATGTAAATAAACTATTTATATCACACAATATAGTTTTTTCTTTTTCATGTATTTGTTATATATAATAAATACTCAGTGATGAGAAAAAAATTGCCTTTCTTAAATTTGCTGTATCACATAGCTGTGTATAGTCTTGGGATATTGTGTATGGACACTAACAAGTCTCTTTTTTCTTCTTTTTCCAGTTCTAGTGGCAATTTTGAGTCTACTGAACTCAGTAGTAGGGTTTTGAGTTGGTCCAAGATCAGCGACAATTATGGATGTGGGAAAGGTGAAGAATAATTTAACCTACATTGAGGAGGGATAAAATATTTCAGATCCGGAGTCAACTACATTTCATCAGCCTTCTTCTCCCATGCCATCTATCTTTACTCTCCCATAGCTTAGGAAGTCTTTGCCTTCTAAATTAAATCCTAACCGAAGGGGAAATGGAAATTCTCGGTAACCGCAACAAGAGTGTCGGGGGTAACATTTCCATTTGGGATGGAATTAGGTGTCTGTCAAGGTGAACCCTATGAGAACACTTGGCAGAATCTCCAGCTCTGGTCACTGGAGTGAGTGAAAATTGCTTCTCACTCTTGATTGAAAATTACTAGGTTAAAAAAGTTAATAACATAATAACAGCTGAAATGCCAGTCCCATTTGCACCTCGTGAACATGCTGATATAATTTATTTTTTCAAAGAGAAGGTGAAAAACACTCAGAAAATACCTTATGAATAACTTTATGGGTGACCCTACTCCATTAAATGTAATGAACCCAAATGTTGGCTATACCTCAGGAAAATAAGGGCATGTGTTTTGTCACATCCACACGATGGACAAGATGCAAAGTTATTTCCGTGATAGCTGAAACTATCCAAAACACATCCTTTCCAGAAGGTAATTCTGCTCTAGTTTGTGCTGTGAATTTTGAAGGTGGCAGAGTGGGGTAACGTCACTGCTGCTGGATAACATCCTCTGCACTGAGTGCCCGAGCTCTAGTCCCACTGAGTAGCAGAACTAAAGAGCCCTTGTAGCAGCAGTCACTGTGCTGCTCCTCTCCAAAGAGACTCTGCACAGGCAGAAGGTACCCAAGACAAGAGTTAGGAGTATTTCTCACTGTCATCCCCATGTCAGAGTCAGACCCAGGGTCACCTGGGATGATGTCTCTTGAGTGTGTTTCCATTTCCTGCTTCAGCATCCATCTGGTCACTCACAGCAGTCACCACCAACCCCAGCAGTGACAGCCCACCCAGCCTGGCCTTCAGACACGGGTGCAGCGATACTTCTACTCTAACATGACTTTTGGTCTTCCCCTCCCTACCCCAGCCTGCTTTAAAGTGAATCCATTGCATGATGTTCACACGGTCTCAGTTTTTGTCTTGTTCTGGGTTTCTTGGCTTTTTAAAGGTAATAAAAGGTGATTGGCAAGAGATGCTTCCAGACACCTGGTCTGTGCTGATTGATGGGAGTGGGAGTGGTGCTTGCACAGGCAGAGGGGCAGATGATGGCACAGGGCAGCTCTCTGGCACTGAGGTGCTGGCCCTGCAAGGACTTTCTGCTCTCTGGAACTGTAGCCTGGGCCAAGGCAGGAGAGGGGGCCATCCAGCCACCCCCTGCTCCTCAGCCCTCGCCCCTGCTTTCCAGTCTTGGAGCCTTGTTTTCAGATTGGAAGAGCGATAGAGTGGGGCAGGAGTGCCCAGCAGAGGCTGAGAGCAGATGTGATCCTGGCTGGCTGCACCACAGGGGCGTTTCCATGCTCAAACCCACTGCAAGACACTCCTCTCTGTCCCAGTGCTTGCAGGTTTTGTGTCCCATGCTCAGGCTCAGCCGGGCTGGTCTGACAAGGAACGCGGGCCAGGCACGACAGCGCTGCACTGCACAGGTTTGGTGGCACAGGATCCACTCTAGAGAGACTTTGCAGGCTCTGGTAACACATGCCCAAGTGGCATTGCCATGTCCCTCCTCAGACCCCTCCATTGCTGCACCTGACACAGTGGTGGCAGCGAGCTCCTCTGCAGGAGGAGCACTGCAGCATCAGGTTGAGGATTAGGCTGGAAGAGGCAAATGTAGCTCTACCCTGCAGACACCCTCCCATGCTTTGTGCTTCCTGAGTGAAGAGTTGGACTCTAACAAGCACCAAAACCACGCATTTTGAGCCGATTCCAAATGTCAGTCCCCCCGCTGGGACTGTCAGGTCTGGATTGTTTATGTTGGTTGCTTACATTAGATACAAAAATCAAACATTAGCACACACACATCGCCAGGGAGCTATAGCAATAAATCTAATTTTAAAAGGCAAGGTTTGGCCTGGGCAAAAATAGCACAGCATCGCTTAGGAGTGAAAATAGGAGTCCGACACACTGTCTCCAAACATCCCAACATTATGAGCCTGGCTTTTGTGGAGCAGTGGCACATTTAATCCCCAAACAGCATTTGCCAGGTGTCATTAGCTGCATCCCCAGCTGCAGGGCCTGTCACAAAGCCTGACACCTCCCCAGCAAGGCCAGTGTTTAAATACCTGCTGCAGACAGGAGGGCAGAGAGGGGAAAGGGATTTTCTTTTTAACACACAGGTGGAGCAGGTCCCACCTCTTTTGGTCTTTCAAACTTAACCTTCAACGTGCTGGCATGGGCACACAGTCTGACTGTGACAATGTCTTGGGGTTGTACGTACGGGAACGGAGATTTCTACCAAAGAAATTTGCAGAAACTACAAAACACAGCAAATTTGGAGATGTGGATTTTTCCTTTTCTGAAGGGTCTGGAAAATGCATGTTTGTTAGATCCCTATGCTGCCCAGAACTCGAGATGTGGCAATGTCTGTGCAGTTTAACAGAAGATGCAGGGAGGTGGACAGGGCACATAAGGAGCAGGCCGGGCAAAGCCATGGCTCTGAGGATTGTGCCATGCACCAAGGTAGAGCCCAGCTCCTCTACTTGGAGTCACACAGGGGGGTGAAAATGTGCTGCTGTTTGTCCTCAGTGTCCTCTTCTCCAGCAGCACAAACAAGGTCCCTTGTGATGCCCATGGAGACAGACTCAGTCCTTGGGGAGGGCAGTAATTCATCAGTTTGGGCTGTTTCATAGGCTTTTTTTTGTATGGCACAATGACATCTGCAAATAACCTCAACTACCAGCATTCACCTACTTTAAAAACCACACTAAATGACCAAATGTGCAAAAACCACTGAAAATACCAGTATTCCACACTCACTGTGATGGTTTTGGGGTAACACACGTAGCCCAACAGCCTGCAGTCACTTCCTGGCTGTTGTTTTACCACAAGCCACACTGAAAGGTAGGAAAGGTAAAATTAAGAGGTTAAATTACTTATTTAAGTAAAAATAGGACTGGTGGCACACCCATTCCCTAAGGAGCAGCCTGTAACATTCCTGGAGCAAGAAACCATGTCTCGATTTTGTCTGTGATGCATTTATCACAACAGCATCCCGACCTCAGTCCTCAAAATAAAGCCAGTCATGCTATTGGCAGAGCCCCTCACCCTCCCCAGCCTGGGGTGGTCAGATGGTGTCCAACATGCCTTTGGATGCTGGGCTGGATCCCAGCCCATCAGGAACTCACCTGCAGCTACCACCCCGACTGACTGCAGTGGTGGGGCGTTGTGGAGGCATGTGTGACTCACACCCCAGCTTTCCCCACCCCAAATGCTGCATTACAAGACAGGCACAGCCCCATTCCTCACCACCATGCTGCTTCTCCTTAAAGTCTGATCAGATGTTCATTATCAGTCCCCTTCATCCAAAGATAATAAGACCTGATTTACAGCACATTATCATTACAAAAACATTAACTAAGGGATGCCGGACACCCTGTTCTAACTGCTTAGAATGGGTGTGTTCCTGCTCCATCAGGATGTCACCAGCACGGGCAGCTGTGGTTTGGCAGAGGTTCTCTGTGCCAGCCGTGTTGGTGGCGGGGATGCCCAGGTGTGTCCCGTGCACAGGTTAACCGGGCGGGCAGGTGCCGTCTATCGCTGCCGCCTATTTTCCAGAAGCAGCCCTCAAAAAAAGCCTCATCTTCAAAGAGCTCTCTAAAGCTTCTTTGAAAACAAAATGATTAAAGGCTATCTTCCCTCTCATCCAACATCAGACACATCGCACGCCGCATCCTTGCTTTCACCCCTGATTACGCATGCAGCTTTCCCAGCTCCCACTTCTGCGCCGGCATGGAAGTCGGAGCCCCGAATTAAAAGCGAGGTTCATTACTGCACATCAAAGCTGGTGCTGTGCCTCGGCCAGCCTGGCCCTTTCTTTAATTTATGGGTGCATGGCCAGGCTGCAGCTCTGCTTGCGAGGCGTCTGCAGCCCCCACGGGTTTGTAAGGCAAGCTGAGGGTGTCTAGCACTGTTGGTGGGGCTTTTCCAGAATAGTCAACAACCTCAGCTGAACTCAGAGGGAGATGGAGAAACACTGGGCCATTACACATTAAGTTTTTAGAGTCATTTAAAACTATTATTAATAATAATATAAATATTTTATCTGCATTTCTGGTCTCGACAGGCCGCAGCGTGGCTGATGGAGCCTCTTACACTATGCTCTGTCTGACATGGAAGCCAAAAATCTCTTTTTTTTGCCCCACACACACATAGCATCTGGGATGCTGCACCCTGACAGCGCCACCAATGCAGCCTCTGCTGGCACCTGCAAGCAGGAGGGGCACAGGGAACAGACACAGCATCTCCTACCCTGCCAGCCCTTGGGCTGATGCTTTGCTTTCAAATGCTTGTCATATTAGGTGAGCTTAATTTATTTTCGTTTCAGTGTAATTAACAGTTTTGTCACAGCAGGAGGGCTGTTAAAAACAGAGANCTTTTTTTTTTTTTTATTTGCCGTATTGAATGCGAGCCACAAGGCAGTAAAATATTCCGCAGTCTCACACAGCAGCAGCCAAGCTGCAGAATGAAAAAAGGCTCGTGAGGAATCCGCTCTATAATGCTAACGAGGTGGCACCAGCGCTTTGTCAATAAAACGCGAGGCCCCTTTCACTCAGCTCAGGGAGCACGGACACCCCGGGAGGAGCCCTGGGGTCAGCGCCGCTCCCCTGTGGTTCTCCCTGGCCCTGGCAGCCGTGGGCCAGCGCTGGGGCTGTCACCCCAGCCCCGGGCACGGCGACCCAGCCAGCACACCCGCCTCCCACCGCCCCTGCCCGGAGCCAGGGGAAAAATGTTAAGGAAACCTAGTAACGCCTCATAAACCTGCCACGAGAGAAGCGGTAATAGGGGCTTGGTTCACATGGGGTCACTCGGCGAAGAAGTGTCATTTTTCGGGGTAAGGTCCGGGCTGGAAAGGCAAATGCGGGCGATGGGCCCCGACGGCAGCGCTGGCTCTGCGGCGGAGCTCTCAGCGAGAGGGGATGAGCACAGAGGTGAGGCAGAGCCGTGTAATGTGACCTGAATTAGCTGCTATAGATAGTGCTTCCTGCATGTTTTACATTTCCAAATAAAAAGGATCTTCTTGTTTAATGGTTAATAAAAATGATTAGTGCTCCCAGGGCATGGATCCTGACAGATGCAGAGCGTGCTGGAGGGACCAGCTACAAGACACGAGAGAAGACAAAACCGATGATTTTACTTCTTTTTTTTTCCTGTGGAGTGCATCACCGCCAGCATTTGCAAGTTAATTTGTAATATAATTATATGTTGCTTCTGTCACAGAAGCGCAGCACGTGTGTGGGGCCAGTGCCACAGCCCAGCCAGCACTGCTGCAGGGAGGAGCAGCCAGGAGCTGAGGGGCTCTGAGTGTGTGTACACAGGGATATGGACAGGCTGGGATGTATAAATACATATATGGACACGGATAAGCACCTGTATACACACACATTCCCTATATACACACTCATATACGCACATGGATATGCCTACGTACTCATACGTGTAATAAATACACACCCACACACAAAAAATGTAATTTTATATAGAAAAATAAAATTATGTTTGTGTGATGGATACTGTAGAGAAGAGCCAGCTGACTGACCTGCACCATTTCCTGCATCAAAGACACAAAGAATAGCAGGGCAGAAGAGCTGTGCCCTGCTGAGCTCCCTGTACAGCTCCCAGCACTGCCAGCTTCCTAACAAAAACCAAAACCTGCCGTGCCAGCCTTGTGGCAGCATTACACCCTCACTCTGAAAGCTGGGTTGACTTTTTTCCTTTAATTAATTTATTATTATTATTATTTCTTTTCATGGCATGCCATGTAGAGGATTATGGTCAGTAATAGTTTTCCAAGAAATAAATTCTATGAAAGTAATTGTTAGGAACAAGCCACAATAGCAAATTGCTGAGTGGTTGCCATAGTGCAGCAGCACAATTTGAGATTTAATATCATTACTAATGATATTTACTTGGCCTGCAGGAGAGAGTGAGACTTGTGCTCTCTAAATGTCATTTGACTGCTAATATGTCAGCGTGCACACCCGGCCGGGCCGTGGGGAGGGACCTGCAGTGACCAGGGCCAGCGCTGCCCGCAGGCAGCGATGCTGTGCTGCTGTCCCCTGCCCTGGCTGTGCCCAGGAGCCCCCTGTGATGGGGATGGGGGACCCCCCAAAGAGCCACACACGTGTAGCAGCAGTGCTGGGGCTCAGCTCCTCCCTGGGACAGCCAAAACCAGCCCCAGACTCCTGATCTCCTTTGGCTCATCCACACAGACTGCGAGCTCAGGCTTCCTCTTGTAAGGAAAATTAAT